>JAKKIK010000968.1:0-20846 GCA_024500135.1 Heterodera carotae | reverse complement strand
TTTTTTTTTTTTTAGAGGAGGGGGGGCCTGGGAGGTGGAGCGGGGGGGGGGGGGGGGGGGGGGGGGGGGGGGGTAGGGGGGGGGGTTGGGGGGGGGGGGGGGGGGGGGGGGGAGAGAAATTTCCCCCATCCCCCCCCCCCCTGGTTACAAGCCTGGATCAGTCCACATTTCGAATCGGGGAGAGGTCCAAAAAGGTTGTCGGGAGTCTCGATCGCTGCTGTCTGGGCTTAGCCCCCTATTAGGGGGACTGTTTTTTGCGCAAAAATAAAATTGAATTAAGGTGAAAGTGGACGCCTTAGGCGTATGATTTTGAACTGAAAATGGCCTTCGGCAAATGATGAATTTAACCTTGACAATGCAAGTGCAGCAGCACACCGATCCATATCTCTTTTTAGAACAATTTTATGTATTAATGTGCATATGCCCAGCCCAAATTATGGGAAAAAAGGCGCCGCGCATTGATTTAAAAAAAAAGTCAAGAAAATGTGAGGAGGACAAGAAAAAAAAGGTGAATTTTTGGGGGCAAACAAAGTGACTTTGCAAGTATTTATGAAAAAATAAACACATTACATTAATACAGACACACTCAAAAGAGTGATCATTGATCAGCAAAGGAATTAAAATGCCAATAAATTGGGACTGATTTGGCAAGGCTAATTCAGGAAAGAAAGTTGGAGAATATGAGTAAGTACCAATTAAAATTCAAATGAATAGAACAGGGCCTGTATCAAAATTAAAGTCACCGGAGGATTAGCCGAGGAAATCGTGCAAAGTGTGATTAATGGGATTTACGGGAATAAATGGGGACTGATTAGATGAAATGTGATCATGGAGGACATATCATATAATTATCGGGACGTAATTTCGGGGGACTGATCAGGAACTTAAATTTAATCAATGGGGGACAGTGGGATTTAACAGAAGACGAATGATAAAAATTTAAAGTCAAAAGAGGTGATATCTAAGTGTACAGGGATAAGCTAAGCCCCGACCCGCCGATCCCCGGGTGCATTTGATCTCCGACGACAGATTAAGAGGACGATGAAAATTGTGTGAATTTTTCCGCGTCCCGACCCTTGACTTTCTTGTCCCAGATGCGTGTCGGAGATTAACCCTACCATTCATTTTTGACCCCCCCCCCCCATCTTCCGTACATCATCTAGTCCGTCCAAATTGTTTAAAAAATGTTTCCTTCAATCCGCCCTGTTCATTTTAATCCGCCTAATTCCGCTGATCATCACCGAATTTGGCCTTTACTTCGATGGCATATCCCTTAAATGCTTACGCCGGTCGGAGATTGGCATTTATGAGATTGTCCAGAATGGAATTGGGACTATTTTTTTTTGCGCAGACTGATTAGCAAATTTAAGCGAACGGAGAGGGGGGGGGGAGGGGAGAGAGGCTGGGGGAAAAAATTGAACAATTGGGGACGGAAGAAAATGATGCATAGCAGCAGATGGAATAAGATGAATATGCAAGGCGGCGGGCAGAGGGGGGGGGGGAAACATTGTATAAAAAACATTCCCCGGGGGGTAGGGGGAGAATAGAATAATTAGAAATGTGTTATATTGAAGGTCATTCCAACCACCCCCACCCATTCATCCGTCCACATTCTTCACTGCTGGACTTCGACGGGGGACTGCTTGCTGATGGTGATGAATATTATGGATTTGTGAACGCTTTTCAAAGCATTAAAAAAAAAGGTTTTAATCAAATGCTTGTTGTTTATTTAATTGAAATTTTTATAAAATTATAAAAGCATATAGGTATTTAAATGTTGGAGTTTTCTAGATCACAATTTATTTTGCATATTTTACTGATCTGGAGCAAAAGATATTTTACGGTTAGAAATTCAAAAAAATTAATTAAAAGGTAAGTCAAAAAATATACAAATTTTGAACGCAGTGGACAGTAATATCGCACTTTTCCTTACCGAAAATTTAAAAAAATGAGTGAAAAGTTAGACTTTAAAATTCCCAGCAATAATCCCTCAAATAGAGGCTTTCTTTTAAAGGGAAATAAATAATAGAACCCCAGGGGGCATTATTTTCTGGCATACGTTATATAAGACACATGTAAGAGCTATGAAGAAAAGGTCGGCGACAACGACTTCTTGAAAGAAAAAGCGGATCAAGTGGGCGGCATGGTTGAGGTTGGTCAGTCGTCGTGTGAAGAGAGAGCGCCGCAGCACCAACCATGAGAGAATTGGGGGCATAAATTGAATGGGGCATGGAATTGGGGGGGGTGGGGCGGTGGCGGCGGCGGCGCAATTTGAATGATATATTTTTAAGATTTTGAGGGCGCCGACGGCACATCCATGCCCCCACCAACCCCGAATGAATGAGTGAGGCTCGGGGAAGCGCACGCATTAAAATGGTAAGAAAATTTTGGAAAGAAAATTTTTGATTTCATATTTGTAGAGAACGATGAAAAATTTGGTTGTTGAGTTAAAAAAAATAAAAACCCATTTACCGTAATTCCTAAAATAAGCCCCAGGGGGCTCTATTTTTCAACCCTCCTCAATTGGTCTACAACCCTTCGGTTGGGGTATAAAAATGGTGGAGTCGATCGGCAGGGCAGCAGTCAGGCTGGAGAACGTGAGTTTTTTTATAGGGTAGAGAGTAAGAAAATTTTCGAAAAAAATTTTTAATTTTTAAATTGAATATAATTCAATTTAATTAAAAATCGGAACAATAAATATGCCAAAAAAAGGACAAGCCACTGTTGTTGTTTGTTACTTGGCTCATTCGTTAGAAATCGCGCAGGCCCCTTCTACCACATGGAAGCGGATGCCGTGGGAGGATGTGCCAATCAATTATTCCTTTTTACCCCTTCGGCGGGGGACATTGCCTCTTCGAGATGATGGAGAATAATTGTCGCGGGCAGTGCTCACATCATCATCATCTTCCCGTGGTGGAGGGACGGACCTTTCTTCACTATTTTCTTTGTGCCTATTTTTGGAACAGCAGCGGTGTGTCTGATGATTTTTGGACAGTTTTTGAATTTGGCGCGCCAAATTCCTTGGCCTTTTGATGACCTTCTTTTCATGAGCTGGAACAAATAATGACCGGCGTGATCAGTATCCGAGAGTCGATTTTCTCGCTACACCAGTTTTTTTGGTTTTCGCTACAGAATTCCAGCTTTTTTGGTAAACCGAGTTTTCTGGCCAGGATCCCGGCCTCTGGTGTAGGATCCCGGCACTAACCGAAACCTACTCATATATAGAATTTCAAAAATGTAAAACCAAATTAGAACCTTTCTGTTTTAGGTTGTTTCAAATTTATCTCTTTGCGCCTGTTCAAAAGAATTGTGTCCCAAGAGACTCAGATGACCCCTCCCTCATCTCCTTATAATTTCAATGGCATCCGTTTGCTCCCTTGGGTAGTAGTGCTAAGGTTGGAGGCGGGGGCGGGGGAGTGGCGGGGTTGGAGGCGGGGGGGAGTGCCGGGGTTGGAGGCGCCGAGGGGGGGGGGTAGTGCCGGGGTTGGAGGCGGGGGGGGGGTGCCGGGGGTGGGGGCGCCGAGGGGGGGGGAGTGGCGGGGGTGGGGGGGGGGGGGGGGGGGGGCGGGGGGGGGGGGGGGGGGGGGGGGGGGGGGGGGGGGGGGGGGGGGGGGGGGGGGGGGGGGGGGGGGGGGGGGGGGCGCAGCCTCTCAAACATCTGCCGGGGCAAGCAAACAATCACAACCAAAATATAAGGCCTTGGGGGCCGGGTGAGTGGGGGACGAGGGTTTTGGGAAGGGAATTTTCTATGACCCGCGCTGAGGGGGAGAGACGGGGGCATATGCAAATTGGGCGGAACAATGCCAAAAGGAAGGGACCAAAAAAATTTGGAGGAGGGAAGGATGGCAAATACATTGTCATTGATCGTTGCAAAAATTATTATTTTTTATTTCTTAGAGGGATTTAAATTTTAAATGACAAATAGTCGAAAGGTGCTGGGAGGGGGAGGAAATTTCATAGTGCAATCGCCTCGAAACTAATATCAATCAAAGATAAAATGTTATTGAACAAGAAGACGTTGCTTTTATGAAGACATCTTTGCTGTGAGTCGAACTACAGTCCAAAATGTAAAAGTTCATTTAAAGCAGGATTTAAAAAAATAAATAACAAAACAGATTGCAGGCGGATTTGAACCAGACACCTTGTTACGAACGCATACATTTGCGCCAGCAATTTAACCACTGCGCCATGCAAGCTAATGTAAAAATATTGCTTTGACATTTTTCATTTTTCTCCAATTTATTTGTGTCAATTTCATTTTTTAAAGTTTTTTACCAATCCCAATTGTCTTATCATTCATGAAGACGACCTTTTTACAATTTGACTTTGAAGAAGTAAAGGTGTTCAAAGGGCGCCATGAAGTTTGGGCACCAAAGTAGGAATTTTAAAAAATTTTAGGGTTCCGAAATGTTTAAATAATAGTGAAACAGGGGATTTTGCAACTCATTTTGAGAAAACTTTTAAATTTCCAAAAAAACTTAACATATTTCTCTGGTATTTCAGGCTAGCTGGTCACTAATATGACCTCTCTTTCGCACAACTCCGGACTTCTAACCATCTAAAGGAGTTTCCGTTTAAATTTTCGACCAAATATTTGAGTTTGAAACCGTATCTCGGTATTTTACGAAATTGAAGTCATACGGTGACCAGCTTTACCTGATAAACGTGTGTGGGAACTAAAATTTTCTCGTAATGGTGGGCATAAGCTTCTTGTTTACACTGAAATACCCGAGAAACATGTTAAGTTTTTTGGAAATTTAAAAGTTTTCTCAAAATGGGTTACAAAAACCCCTGTTTTACCATTATTTAAATATTTTAAAACCCTAATATTTTTTAAAATTCCTACTTTGGTGCCCAAACTTCCTGGCGCCCAAACTTCTGGTGCCCAAACTTCCCAGTGCCCAAACTTCCGGCGGCCGTTCAAAGAATTGTTTATTCGGGTGCTAGGTCGTTTCGTAAATTCCGCCACTATGGGCGTTTCGTAAATCCGCCATTTTTTGCAAATTTTCAGGCTATAATGGACTATAACTTTTTTATTACTTCACCAATTTTTATGAATTTGGTATCATTAGAAAGCTAAAGGTGTTTAGAAGAAATGCTTAAGCAGAAGCTAAGCGATTAATCCACTCTCAAAAAAGTTATGCATAAAAATATGACTTGTTTGCAGTTTAAAAACCGTAACTTTTTTTAGAGTCGATTAATCGCTTAGCTTCTGCTTAAGCAATGCTTCTAAACAACTTTAGCTTTCTATTGATACCAAGATCATTAAAATTAGTAAAATAATAAAAAAGTTATAGTCAGTTATAGCCCAAAAACTTGTAAAAAGTGGCGGATTTACGAAACGCCCATAGTGGCGGAATTTACGAAACGACCCAGCACGGTTTATTCGTAATTAATTAACTAGTGTGTTATTGTTTTAAAAATATAGGTAGGTAATATTAAATCATAAATAATTTCCCAACCCAGTGATGGTTCTAGAACCATAGACATTTGAAGATGAACCTATAACACTAACCACTAGGCTACACTGACACTAAACTTATGCATCATAAACGATCACAATTCAAAACATTCCAATTTTCTAACAAATACCTTTTTTATTATTATGTTTATTCAATGTAATCTTTAGGGGCATAGTTGGTTCCGTTTGAAAAAACCGAACGGAACTGACTGGAATTTTGAAAACCCGGAACCGGTACTTTATTTCTGTAAGGGTCTGAAGTTCGGGTTCCGTTCCGATTCCGAACAACTCCCTAATACGAGTAAGAGATCAACCCCGGATATTCAGGTAAGTATTTATATATTTTTATGATTTTTAAATTTTATCAAATTGAATTACCTAATTTTTCATTCAAAATATTTTTGTTTCGAAGAATTATTATAACAAATACAGGAATAAAAATGATTGTTGAACCTTTTTCTATCTTTGACAATTGAACACTTTTTGATTGATAGCGAAAGAGGGAGAGAGAGAGAGAGAGAGAGAGAGGAGAGAGACACACAGTGACTGACTGATTGACCGAATCGGATGGAAATGAACAACTTTTGGGGGATGGGATGGGGCGGGGGAAATGTCGCCACAAAATTTGATCATGCAAAAATCACAATATAATCACCCCATTATTTTTATTCATTTTTGAAGAAGAAGAAGAATGATTAGGCATATTGTTGGTAGCACACATATTTGTAAAGTGCTCACTTTGCACAGTTTTAAATATTCAACAATAAATTATGATCATTTATTTATTTGTACTGTTTTATATTGTACCTAATTGGAACTCTTTGAGCGGACAATTATTCGACAGTGAAAAATTTTTGTGTTTCGGCCTTAATTCATGCAAATTTGGGTATCATTAAAAATTCTCCAAAATTCTCAGAAGCCTTGCAAAGTAAAATTCACAAAAATTCTTGAAATTCCATTTTTTACAAATGATAAATTATATCTTTCAAGGTTGTATAGCGCTACGGAGACAAAAAATTTTAAAATTTAGTTTCCTAAGAAAAAATTATGGTCAAACCACTTAACACACTTTGACAAATTGTTTGTACAATTTATATTTAGATATTAAAATCGAAACATTATTATTTATTTGAATAATTCCAATTTTAATTTAAGCAAATTAAATTTCAATGGAAAAAAGTGATGAAGCCCTTTTTGGAGGTGACGACGAAATTCGAATGATGGTCAATGGCAAGTGGCTTCAATTGGAGGACAAATTTATCAAAAGCCATCCCGGCGGGGCCGTTTTGCTTCAATACAAGTGCGTAAAAATTTGATACCGATTTCCGAATATTGAACGGTCCCAATGTCGAATGTGTAGTATACCTACTTCGCTAGGCCCTGTCTTTCGACTTTCACGGACCATTCGACCCGTTCGGAAAAGAAGCAAAAAATTTTGTCAAATAATTTTTTAAATTTTTTTGTAGAGACGCCGATGCCACACACATTTTTCATGCTTTTCATGAAGGTAGACCAAAGCAGATAAAAAAAAAAAATTAATTTTTATTTACTAAATAATTTACAAAATTGTCAAATAATATCTGCATACTTATATAGTTTTTATGTAAATTTAATAACTGAGTAGGTATTTCTGTATAAGAGCCCTCTCCCCCCTCCTATAATAAAGCCCCCCCCCCGGATAAGTTCATCCTAGAACCCCTCTCTAATAAAGCCCCCTCGAATAGAGGTTCCTCCTCTCAAATAACCCCTCGCCCGGATAAAAAGCACCTTGGGCTCTTACAATATAATGGAAATAAATGGTTTATAAATATTATTTAATTAATTTTTTTTTTTTTTGCACTTTCCCATTCCCCAGGCTCTGCACGTGCATTCAAACAGCTGAAATTGCTTGAAAAAAGTGCTGCAACATGTGCAAATCATGTCATCAATAATGGTCCGTCCGCCGCCAGCATCAATAATGAGACGGGAATTACGGTGGCGAAGAGTGGCGGCGATGAATTATTTGACTCAAAAAATGTGATGGCCGAATACTGTATGCCACTGGAAAAGGTAATGATCAAATTGATTTTAATTAATTCTATAATAAAGGGTACCAGGCGCTCGTGGCAATTGGCCGAAACCTAAGATACTGTATTCCTAAAATAGCGCTTCGGGGTTACTATATCTAGAAACACCTCAAAAGTGGGATTTATTTTAGGGAAGGCTTTTGTTTCAAGGAAGGGGGGTCTGTATTTCTAATTATACGGTTGATACTCGGAAGGCATGTTCGGTTTCTTCGGAAAGAGGCTCAACAAAAATCGGGGCTCGGGATCAGGGTCGAGTTAAGGGTAACCATAATTTATTGATTAAATAAAAAATGGATCCAAAGTGAATTTAATTTAACGTTGTTTATTTCAGGAAAAGCAGATTGTGCTTGAGTTTGAAAATCTTCGTCAGGTTGGTGATGCGACAAAACATATTAATATTAAAATGTAGACTAATTCGTTAAAAAGTTTTTTAAATTAATTTGGGTTTAAGTCCGAGGGTTCCAGTTTTCGGTTCAACTGATTTTCTGACGACTCTCGGTTTTTGACTTAGCCGAAAAAGCCGAATTTCAGTTTACTCGGTGAACCGCTGATTTTTTGATGACCCCCAGTTTTTGACTTTGCCGAAAAAGCCGAATTCGGTTTCACTCGGTGAACCGAACTCAACCACATCTTAAATTTTCAGAAAATTCATTCCGAAGGCCTTATGAGGGCTAGACCAATGTTTTATGTGCGAAAAGTGTGCGAAGTGTTTACGCTAATGGCACTTGCATTTTGGCTCCAATTCATGCAATTTTATTTGTGCTCTGCAACAGTATTGGCATTATGTTGGCAACAAGCGGGATGGTAATTCAAAAAAAAAAAAATACAATATTAGGGTTTCTCGCCGACATATTCTGGGACAAAAATATCATGGGTCTGAGGCAGTCGACGGAGGCTGTAGGGTTCCGGGGCAAGATGGGAGGAATTCCCTCCCCTCCCCCATCGAAATGGGAAAATTTGCTTTTTCCCAGCAAAAGGAAAATTTTTCCAATTCCCCCCATGCCCCCCTTCCCCCTTCTCCCCCCTCGAAACCAAAAATTTAGGAAAATGGAAATTTGCCAATTCCTTCCCCTCCTTTTTTCTGGTACGTACTTGTTTAGAGTCCCAGCAGCCAAATTTGTCGGGGACCATCGGGGATGGCCCGGCCCATTATGGGCCGTGTCGGGGATTCATCGGGATTTCTTTCTTGGCTGGGTTAGTGGCCCAAGTCGAGATCATCAGGAATGGCATGATCGGGGGGGGGGCAGTGTTGAGGACATCTAAATTTGTCAGGGATGATCGGGGTGAAGTGTCGGAGGGCTGGGCGTATGAGGCGACACCAAAATTAATTAATTAATTTATAATTTAATAAATTATTAATTAAAAACGCTAATTAAAATTTGTTTAAAAATAATCGCAGGCTATGCCATGAATTTTGCCACCATCAACCGACAAAAAACAGAGGCTTCAACGATGTTGGCGCACTTGTGTTGGGCAATGCCGTGCAAGGATTTTCACGCGATTGGTGGAAAGACAAGGTAGGGGTAGTAGTGACTTTGGAAATTTTCAAAAAATTTTGCCATTAAAAAAATTTCCAGCATAATACACACCACGCGGCAACAAACATCATTGACAGGGACGGTGACATCGATTTAGCTCCACTTTTAGCGCTTGTAATTGCATATAAATCTTTTTCCAACCCCCCTAAAAGAGGGTGGGGGGGTTCTATTCCAAGGAGGGAATCTATATAATGGGGAGAATGGGTTTCAAAAAGGTGGCGATAGGACCCTATTTTAAATTCTGCTCAGAAATGAGGGATCTACTCTTTCAGCTGGGGGCGGGGGGGGGGGGTCAACCTCAGGGGGCGGGACTATTTCGGGGGAGGGGGGCTTTATTTTAGGAAGAAGCTAAATACGTTCTTGCCCAATATAAATTAAACTAAATTAAACCACAACAAATTTTAAGGTCCCGGATGATCTTTGCAAGTACAAAGCGCCAATTGAACGATTTATGCTCAAACTGATTCTTCCATATCAACACTGGTGAGGATTCCGGGGATCGTTTTGTGCCCACGACTTATTTTTAGAGACCGGAATTTTGAAAAAATCAGGATCAAGATTTCGGGAATGGACCAAGACAGGATTTTTTAGGATTCGAATGCTGATTGGACAAGAACCCTGATCCTGTCCAATCTCTTGTTATTTTGACGGACAATTTTTTTGTCTGCCAACCAAATTCAACAATTTAGTAAACCATTGGAAAAGCTTTAAGTGATTAAAAATAATGAATAAGCAGAAAAAAAGCATTAAAAAAACTTCGAAATATCGAAAAATGTTAGAAGGTAAAATTTATGAAAATGTGACTTTTTGACAATTTATAAAGCATAATTTTTGGTAAGGTGCTTAATCGCTTATTTCTGCTAAGTCTAACTTCTAATTAAATAGAGCTTTCCGATGATATAAATTTGTTGAATTTGGTTGACCGGGATGACTAAAAAGGCTCTTGGGAACGAATGGCCCGGGAACAAAAATGGGCATTTCCCTGACTGGTGGGGGCATTTTGGATATTTTTTAAAATTCTCATTTAATTTTTTAGGTATTTCACTGCCACTTATTTTTTGCTCCGAATTTCGTGGACCAGCCAAAGCATTTTGCACGCACTGTTCGTCGTGGACAGCGCATTTACAAAGCGTCGTCAGCATGCCATGGCTGAACGGGTTCAGAAATTTTATTTATTTATTTTTATGAATTTTTTTTTTTGAATTTTATTTATTTTTAGCTATCCTTGCTTTTCCATTGGAGTTGGGTGCTGCTTCAGGTAGTAGTGATGCATTTGCATAATTAACTTTTTTATAATATTTAAAATATTTCGCAATAATCAATATTGATTAATCCAATCAGATTTGGCTGCTTCCGAACAATTACGTGCGCATCATTTACTTTTTAATCTCGCAGCTTGGTAACCTTTCTAAAAAAATTTTCTACCGTTTTTCGCAAATTAAGCCTCGGTGGTCGGGTTAGGAGAGAATAGATTTTGTCGGCAGCTGTCAGGGTGGGTGGGAGGGGGTTGTCAGGGTTCGGATGTCCAATTGACGGGGATTCTTAGGGATGGCATACTCAGATCCAAACCTGGACATGTACCATTGGTGCAAACCGAACCCGAAACCGGAGGTTTTTCTCGATCCAAAACCCGTACCCGAATTTTCAAATGCTCGACCCGAAACCCGAACCCAAACTTTTCTCAACCCGTTGTTTCACTGATTTGTACCTGGTAACCCACCAAATATAAATGCCTTCACAGGCGGTGGTTTTTTGATCGCGCATGTGGTCTCCTACAACCACAACTCGGTGCCAAAGTTTCCGGCCAATTCGCGACTCATCAACAACTTTGCCGCTCTCCATTTGCTCACCACCAGGAACATGCAGCCTTCAATGTGATATTCTCTGATCAGCACCCATAAATTAATCGATAATATTCGTTTAGATTTATCGATTGGTTTTGGGGTGGCTTAAACTACCAGGTATGTATGTGTGTACATGTAAAATTTGTTTTCCTCTACCGCGGCTGCAAAAATAATTCAAAAATTTTAAATTGTTTTAAATATTTAATTAGGTAATTTTAATTAATTATTAATTAATTGGATCAGATTGAACATCATTTGTTTCCGACAATGCCACGTCCAAATTTGAACACATGTTCACACTTTGTGCGCCAATTTTGTGCCAAAACTGGACTGCCTTATATGGTGGACGATTACACAACCGGCTATTTGGCCAGTTTAAAGTAAGCATTCGCGCATATTTTATTAGCTGACTGAAAATCGAGTCTTGTATGGGATTTCCTATGGTTTGGGGGATAAATCCGATGATAGATGGATATAGAATAGAGCCCCGACCCCAACCCCCGACCTTTTTAGGCCTCACCCCCGACCCCCGACATCCCCGACCCCCGAGCAGGCCACCCCCGATGCCCCCGACCAAAATTATGCACTGGTAAGAATGGGGATTTGAGTGCAAAAGTTGAAGAGGGAAAGTGGGGGAAAAGGGAATATTTAAAAAATAATTCCGCCAGATGAAAATAAAGGTCATTGTTCGATTGTTTGTGTTGTATGTTTCAATGATATTGTTGGTGGGGGTTCGATTTTCCTCGGTTTGTAAATTGATTTTAACAAAATCTTATAATTTTTTTCAAAAAATTTCGCTTCAGGTTAGTCCCGGAATTTGGACTCAGAGGAGGAAAATGATGAAAATATTTAAATTTTTCTTATTCCCCGACCGGGGTCCCCGATCCCCGACAAATTTGTCCAGAAATCTCTACCCCCGACATTCTTGCCCCGAAGGGTCGGGGCTCAACCCTAATATAGAATAGGAAATTATGTCCGTTTGTTATGTTTGCCCTGCGATCTGTCCGTGATCCCTCCCGGTCAACAATTCTTTTTGTAGGACCAGGAGTAAATGGGGATCAAAATCTTTGGCCGGGATCCATTCCACCCCGTTCCTCTATGAAATTCCCAGGCTTGGGATTCAATTTTTAAAATTTTAATTTACTGGACTCTAATCAAAGATTTTTGAATCTATTTTTTCAGCCTTTTGCGACAAGTGGCTGATCAGGCAGCAGTTTCAGAAGAAAAACAAAAAATCAGTGTGCCGGAGAAACGGAATTCAAAGAGAGCGTAGTAAAAAATATTTATTTGTGGTCTTCATTTAAGAAAAAAAAACATTTTGAACATTTAAAATTTCTATTCTTTTCTTAGAGAATAAATTTATGTATACCTAAATTTAAAAATGTACTCACTATGATGAATTAATTAGAGATCGGAAAATTCGAACCAACCAATAACCAATACAATACTCTTGGTTTCTATTGGTACCAATATATTGTATTGTTGGTTTGTATTATATTGTCCGAATCTCTAGATACAAAAATAGGTGATTTATTTTTCAAATATTGTATTTGTTCTCTATAATCTAGGTGAACCGGGGTCAAGCAAGAGTTCACAAAAATATTGGGAACCGGGGAATAGATCGGGGACGGGGAAAATGCCAATTTCAACATTTTTTTCCGTGCCAGCATCCGCGTTTTTTCTTCTCATCGAAACAATTTTCGTCTACACAAATCTTCAATTTATGATGACGTTTCTTCTTCTTTCTTCATCCGTCCTATAATCCCATTTTTGTGCCCCCGGCAATTTCATTTTAAAATTTGTGCCATCCTCTCTTCCATAACCATCCATTTATCGTTCATTCCCAACATGACCATGCAATCCATCTTCATCCCGCGGCTTTATCATTGGCACATAATTTAACCCTGGCAAACTCCCTCTGCTCAAATAAATCCTTCATGACATCCATGTTCATCCCACAGTTTTATCATCGCCACGCATATATCCCTCTCTTTTGCTCAAAGTTCATTCGGCTAAATCCGTTTGTATCATCATCATCCCACATCCCACCACAAAGGCACAACAATTTGCCCCCGTCTTTCGGCGCAAAATTGTCGTCGTTGGCACACACATCGCGGCGGTGCCGCCGTCGCCGCTAATCTTCGCCGGAGGGCAGCCAGTCCGGGGGGGAAGGATTTTCACGCATCTTTTCCTCATTTTCATATCGTTAGACATAAATATTGTGTGTTTATAGCAGCAGGCACATGACGATGAGGGGGGATAACATTATAAAATGAGATTTTCACCTCATTAAGACATACAATTTTTAATGAAATTTTCAACAAACATTTAGGGGATTAGCGACTATGAAGGATAAGACAAGAAAATGGATTTTAATAATTTAAATATTGAATTCTTGAGAGTTTTAATTCCCCGTTGATCCGTTCCCGATCCTCTCGACCGATTTGGGAGTAACGCAACCATTGCTTTCACGACATGCCATCCCCGACAAATTTAAATGATTTCATTAATAATTTATAATCCCTGGTCTATCCTAGATTCTCTGCGATTCAAATTTAAAATGTTGAAATTAATTTTAGACAAAAATGTCTCGCCATCCCCCGCATCTTGAACCCCTGCCCATGGCCACAATGGCCATTGCGCTTGGCTTGTCCCGCGCATTGCTTCCATTCCTTTACCTTCGACGGACTGCCGCCTTTGAGCATTGGCATTGGTTTCCGATGATTTTTCATCTTGTCCATCACATTTCTGCAGCTGTTGGAGCTGTTCTGTTTTCGGCTTCATTAAGGTTAGAAATTTATCCGATTTTTGGTATTATTGTAAAATAGCGGCATTTTAAAATTTTACTAATCAGCCTCAATTAAAGTATTACCGTAATTCCTAAAATAAAGCCTCCCCTGAAATAAAGCCACCCCTCCCCCCCTTGAGAGGGGTTTGAAAATAGAGCCTCCCCCTGAAGTAAAGCCCCCCCCCCCCCTGAATTAAAGCCCCCCTCTAATTAAAAAAATAAAAATCAGCATATGGTATCGGTATCTCGGGATCAGCCCGGTCAGGGTCACTATTTTTGAAAGGAATTATTTACACCAAATTTAAAAATTCATTTTCTGAAAGATTTATGATTTTGTCTAAGAAATGTAAGCTTAATTCTAATTTTTTGGCGCTTTGATTATTAAAAGTAAAATTCAAATTTGTAGATTGAAGCAATCACCGGCCTTTTTGACCACCTTGGCCAAGACGATTTGTCTCCTCTTGCTGGCCACTTTTCAATGGGTTCTTGACGGCGTGTTGGCATCGCCCCCAGCGATGCCATCATTTGTCGTGCCGTTGCTGTTGTTTGTGCCACCATTAGCCATTGTCGGCCTTGCCGATGGACTTCAACAACGCATGTTGCTGACCGAAGTTGTAGTCAACGCTGCGCAACGTGACGACGCCCCATTGGCACAACAGCGCAACAACATTTTTACAGTAAGTGGTGCCAGAAAGTTTTTTTTTGTGTGTACAGTAATTCCAGGATTATAGCCCCCCCTCCCCGCGCCATTAATTGAGCCCCCAGAGGGGATGACATAACCCCGAACCCCCCTATAAAGGGGGTTTAAAAATAGAACCCCTAGCCCAGGTCCCGACTTTTCAAGGGGTTCACTGATTTCCAGGTCTAAAACCGGGAAAATCTGGGGTCTCGGACCCGGTTTTCTCAATTCACGATCTCGAAAAATTCTAATACTAAATGCGGTTAAAAATTACCTACGAACATTTTGGAAAAAACAGCCGTTTTTATGTAGTTATGCCGTTTTTCGGTATTCTCACGAATTCGGACTGGAAGCGTGTTAAACCCGGACATAAATTAATTTGATAAACATGAATTTGTCGTTTAAAACTAAAATTAAAGCCAATTACACTATTAAGCTGTTGCTTCTGACATCGCTTGGACCCTTTTTGAGTGCGTTGGTCATTGAAACGAATACACTGATCACCACGGCAAAGCGTTGGTATCCAAAAATTTTCATATTTTAAAATCATTTTGCAATAATCGCTTGTTCAAGTTATGGCATTTGTACACTGCCCATTGATTTTGGCATTCCGATTACAACAATTTTTGTGCTGTTCGCCTTTTTGCAGGTGCCAGGTTTACATCAGTGAATTAATTGTCTTTTGCCCACATTGCCATGGCTCCTTGAAATCCGACTCAAGCAGAAAATCCGACACCAACGGAAAATTCGACCCAATCTTAAAACCCGATAAATAAAATCCGACTCAACATCAGGGTTTTTAAAAACCAACAAAGATGCAAAAAGAAATTTAGAGACCTCTCAATCCGATTTCTGTTATTTATTTGTTTTTAAAACCCTAAAGTGGAGTCGGATTTTCGGTTTCCTGTGGTTTAATCTTCCTGTTGTCGGGTTTTCAGTTGGTGTCGAATTTTCCGCTTGAGTCGGATTCTCTCGGCGTGGATTCTATGGGGGGGAGGGTTGAAATTTTCAATACCCACTCGATGGCACTTTTTGATGGGCGGGGGGGGGGGAATTAAAATGAAGAGGGGCTTCTATTAGAGAAATACGATAACAAACCGTGTTCAGGCAATCCAACTTGTGCCATTGTGGCCAACCGAAAATGAAGCAGCACATGCATCCCGAGCTGTTGATGATGTCTATGAAGGCAATGAGCTGGAAACTGTCTATCACTATTTGCCAAATTTGGCCAAATGTTTGTGCACTTATTTCAAAATTAATATTGAAATTCATAAATTGAGTCCAGCGCAGGGCTCTATTTTCTCAAGCCCTTTAACAGTGTGGGAGAGGTTCTATTTAAGGGAGTAGGGGTTCTATTTTATGCAATGCCAAAAAATGCTTTTTCTCCATCAGATGCTCCACCAATTTGGCGCCTTTTGCTTCCGCTTTGTGCACTTTGTGCCTTTTCTTCGGCACTTTCCAACAATTTTGCCACCGTACTGTTCAGTGTTGTGCCGTCGAATGACGATGACGATGAATTGCCACAGGAAAGGCTCAATTTGATCGTTTTTTCGGTAAAAATTTTAAATATTTTTCAGTAAATAATTTCCATTCCATTTAAGGCATCAGCAATATGCTTAAGACTTGCGTTGGCATTATGCCAAGGTTCAGCGCTTATCCAATTTACCACCAAATTTGAAAATTTGATGCACACAAACGCATTGTTCGCCGCTGGATTGGTTAGAATTTTTAGCCAAAATTTTTAGGACTTAATTTATGTTTTCCCTAAAATAAATCTCTCCCCCCCCCCTTCAATAGAAGGGCACTTTTAGCCCCTTTATTAAAGTCAGGTCGCTCTTGTAAAAAAAATAAAACAATTAAAAAAAATTTATTGATTAAAAATTACCCAAAAACCTTCATTTTTTTTGACTGCACTTTTTTATAAGTGATGAAGCATCCCCCCACTCCCTAAATTAGAGCCAACACCCCCAAATTAGAGCCAGCTCCCTTTTGACACAAGTTGAAGTAGAGCCCCCGGGGGCTCTATTTTAGGAAATACGATATCCGGTACTGAGTTGGTTTTAAAACAAATTTCTAAAAAATCTATGCATGCACTTATTAGTTTGGCGCCGCACTTGCCTTTTGCACGCTGAATGTGCCATCATTGCGTGCGGTTGCCGTTGCATTGTTTGGCGCTTCGCTGGCACTGTTTTGGCCAACCGTGTTGAATGTTCAGCACTGTCTGTGCGCGGAGAGCGGTCAGTCAGTAAATAAATGCCTCAATTTTTTGAATGCTAATGAATGTATAATATGTCCGTAATGAGAGTTATACGAAAACAACCAAACATTTCCCCAATTATTTCGCTACGGTATCATTACCGGTAAATATTTGACACCGAAATGTACCAAAATCTCCACAAGATCTGGGTTCGGTATCGGTTAACCGGTAAAATACAAACACGATATACCGGCAAATACTGCGGTTTACCGAAAAGGGGGGCTGCGTTAAAGGGGGGCGGGGGAAGGGGGTGGAGTGTTTAAGGGTGTCTTGAATTTCTGGAGAGGGAGGGGGATCTGTTTTAGGGGTGTCTTAAATTCCTGAAGGGGAGGGTTGGTTTTCTAATACAGTATTATGGTGATTCACATTTGAAATTTAAGCATCTATCAACAGTAAATGTGGCCCATCTTCTACCATCCTTGGGATGCTGATCTCCAATGAATTTGGCACTCTTCTATTTCCGTTGTTGTACACGCAGGTACACAAACAATTTTAATGATTCTTGGCCGGTGGGGGGGTCTAATTTGGGGTGGGGATATTTTCGAAAAGTACAGTAAAACAAAGTGGATTTACAAGGGTTAAGCCATGACTGGGGGACGAAAATCACGACCAAATTTGTCGGGAATGGCTGAGGAATTCTGAAATATATTGGGGGTGAAATTAAAAAAAAAACTCAAAAATATCGGGACAGAACCCTAGAATTTACTAAAAAAATCTTGTCAAGATTAATGAAAATATGTGTAACGCGTCGCAATTACATACCTAATTAAGCTTTTGGAAATGTACGGTAGTCCACGGTTGTTCAACACCGTGGCACTGTTCCTCATCATTGCCATGGTTGTGTCATTTGTGTGCCTGCTGAATGTGCAAGCGGAGTACAAGACCACCGCAAAACGGGGTTCATAGTTTTCTTACTACTATTAGAGACTGATAAAATCGCATTTACAGGATTGAAAAAAAAAATTATTACAGGACAGGTCCGCGCAAGCCCGTAACGAGAAAAAATTTTCGGGAGGGGGGAATCGACAAATTTTTTCAAATTTTTGGTTTCGGAGGGGGGGGGGGGGGAATCGTGAAAAAAATTTTCCTTTTGCTGGGGAAAATGCAAATTTTTCGATTTCGGGGGGGGGGGGACTGCCCCCATTCCCCCCCCTGGTTACGGGTCTGGGTCCGCGGGATTATTCCTGTAAAATCCTGTTTGGGCCAAAAATCACTAAATTTTGGGCAGGATCCGGTCCTATGCCGGTCTCTACTACCTATGCTAATAGAAATGACCCTGATTTTGAAAAACTGTAAAAAAATGCTGAGAAAGGCAACACTTTCAATTAGTGTGCGGCAAATGGGATTTTCGGTATTCGATATCGGTATTTCGGTATAAACCGATACTGAAAAAATACCGAAATTAACAAAAAAAATTTGGTCGGTACACCGGACGGTATAAAACGAAAAATACAGGACCGGGGTATACCGATACCGTGCCGCACACTACTTTCAATCAGGCATGGTCAAGGAAATGGATAATGTGATCAGAGATTGACACGGATATACGCTCTACAGATATATCGGTTAATGGATTTCAAAAATGGGGATGGGGATCTATTAAAAGTAGGACTCTAATTTAAGGGGAGGGGACACATCTTTTGTCCATAACAGTGGGTAGGGTTATTTTTAGAGAGTGTGGGTTTGAAAATGCCATCAATTAGAATAAGCCACCTGTGCAGATGAATTTTGGGGATTTTGGCGCGGTGGACGCACCCGGCGCTCAATTCGACGACTGATGCGCAGCGTTCGGACAAGCATACGCCGAACGCCAACAGGGCGCAATCGCCAACAACGACGGTTGAGGCCTCGGGTTGGCACAGGCTCGGCACTGCTGGACGAAAGCAGTGCCGACGGTGGTGGCATCAGTCGAAGCAACTACCAAAGTGTTCAACAGGTGACGGCAAAAAAGAAAGACGGACGCAAAATTTTGAATCAACGAATTACCTAAATTAGAGCCCCCCCCCCCCCCAAAAGATTAACCAAATACAAAATTAACTTCCCAGTAGGCTCAGCGGGGTCGGAACGCCCGGTTGACCGAGAACCCCGGGAGAAAAGCCGGTACCGGGGCTTGTCCCGGCGTAAAAACCAACCCAGGACTAGTCCCGGTTCCGTTGAACCCTACTTACCGGGCCTGCGACTGGGCCCCTCGATGCTCTCTTACATGTGCCATCCTGAAGGGTCGTAGGCGTGCGTAATCCCAATTTTAAATCTGGCAAATAATTTTTAATCAATAGCCTTCATCGATCTAAAAAAAGGGTTTTTTAGGATCTGAATGAGCAAGGGGAGCAGCAGCAGAAAGGGCATAGTACGAACATGGCACCACATAAAATCAGTGTGATCAGTGCAGCAGATGATGATGATCATCGACAGCAACAGCAGACAAAATGAGGAGCAATAAATTTTGTTGCCGCCGGACGACGACACTGTGCTTCATGTGGACGGGACAACAACATCAAGGAAGCGTCATGACTAGGGCCCGGATTTTTAGGTTTTTACCTATTTTTTTTTTTTTTTTGGTGGCTTAGTTATGATGAGAGAAGCCCAAAAATAGCATTTTCTCCGAATAATTTTCGATTTAGAAGCGACTTTATAGCACCTAAAATTACCTAAAACTGAGCTCCTATTTTGGCATTTTTCGAGTTTTTAGCACCTAGGTATCTTGGCATTTTCCCAGAAATTTTCTTAGCAAAAATGCAAAAAAATATGAAAATGCATTCCTAAGAATCTATTTTTTATATCGACTGCGTTTTACCCCCAATCACCTCGAATTGTATCTTATTGCAATTATGCTGGCGAAATTAATAAATTGAGACTTAAATAGATTTTTTTTGCGTAAATACACTTAGTTTTTCCAATTTTTAACACCTATTTTCGCACCTATTTTGGACTTTTTTGGGGTTTTTAGCACCTATTTTGCACTTAATTGGCACCTATTTTAGTAGATATTTTGGCATTTTTAGCACCTAAAAATCCGGGCCCTATACATTACCTAGTTTAATAGCGCTAAAACTATTGGTTTTAATTGTGCATTTATCTTTGTATTTCTTAAAAATAAAACTGGATCCGGCATTCGATATGCCACTGGCTCTTAAATATTGGTAACAATGCCATAGCTCATGCGTGCTGATCAATTCACGGCAGCTTACTTTCGGCTCTAAAAAATTGGACAAAAACGGCATGGTGGTTTGGCTCTTAACAAAAGCTTCGCATTTTCAAAGAGTTCAGCAGAAAATTCAATTTCTAATTACATGTTATGCTGAAGTGGACAAATTATAATGGACACGGCTGATTAGTAGAGACCGGACGGGACGGACGGAGGCGCAGCGGGTTTTTACCGGGACCCCCGGTCCCGGGTTTTTTTTTGGGATGCGACCGGGACCGGGAGTTCCGGTGAAACAGGGTTTTTATTCCCGCTAATCCCGATCCAAAGTGAAACCCGGTCCCGGGTTTTTCAAAATTCCGGTCTTTAATGATTAGCAGCACAGAATGGCTAGGATTTTAATTTATTTTTTTTCTAAGCGATCACTTTCAATGCCCACAAAACAACTCAAATTTGAATTCAGACAAAAACGGCACAAAAACAACTAATCATCATTGTCACATAAAATATGTCCAATCGAAATCAAATTATTCATTTCTGTGTAAAAACGCCAAAAGGTGCCCTTTGCTCGACGTTCACTTTCCGCCCATTGGCTTTGGTCCCACCAAATTGGGCCCCTCCGCAACATCCAACAGTGACAACTTGGATGAGGTCCATCGACAATTTGATGAAATGTCATCCGTTCCCGCGTCCGCTCATTGTCGCATTCAAACGGTCCACCCACAAAATGATGGTTAAACAAATCCAACATGGTCGCACAAATGATGAAACTGACGGGTGATTTAGCGTTGACAAATGCCTACAAAAAGCAAGAAAATCTCGTTTTACTAAATACTACTCATACTTTCCGAAATAGTGCCCCCCCCCCCCAAAAAAAAGGCCCCCCTCCCAAAATAGTGTCCCAACAAAAATAGAGTCAGTCCCTCCTTTAGATGGAGTTGAAAATTAGTGTCCCCCGGTTTTAGAGGGAGTTGAAAATTAGTGTCCCCCGGTTTTAGAGGGAGTTGAAAATTAGTGTCCCCCGGTTTTAGAGGGAGTTGAAAATTAGTGTCCCCGGTTTTAGAGGGAGTT
>JAKKIK010000967.1:0-20849 GCA_024500135.1 Heterodera carotae | reverse complement strand
TACAATTTGGCAAAGTATTATATTGTCCATAGCCAAAATAAGATAAAATAAATATTAGTCAACTCCTATCGGCCTGTAATGTTCGAATCCGAAAGAATTTATACGCGGAAATCGCGGAAATTATTCTAAACCGGTTGTTCTTGAACCGATTAAAGGTCAAAAAATGGGTTAGAAATGAACAAAAACAGCCAAACAGATTCAATAACTGGCGAATTTGGTTATCAATCGACAGTTCTTGACGAGACAAGTCGATCTTGACCAGTTCAAGTCTATTTTTTGCTCTTTTGATCATTAGTACTGAAGTATCCATTTTTAGTTGGCCATTGTTCAGATGGCTTCGGATCGAGTTGAAACTGGTAAAGATCGACTTTCTCATCGAAAGCTGTCGATTGATACTTGTTTGACTGTTTTTGCTCATTTCTGAACCATTTTACGACCTTTAACCGGTTCAAAAACAGGTTTAGAATGATTTCCGCGTAAAAATCGGATTCGAACATTAAAGGCCGAGAGGATTTGACTGGTATTGTAATGGTGTTTAATAAATACTAAAATTAACTTATTCCACCACTCATTTTCCTTATGATTTAAAAAAGTATGCTGTGTATATGGTTTCTTCCAAATATTCAATGACATTTCTTCTGATTTCGGAGTGATTCGATTCTGTGCCAGTTAAGGCAAGAGAGACAGCACGCCAGCCACAGTTTCCGTCCCCCATTATTTCTTTTATTTCTCCTGGCCCAGCCAAAAATTTGTGTGTTTTTATTCATTCAAGAGATACCAATAATTTTTTCATGATTTAGCTTTTGTCCATAAACATATGACCATGACTGTATTTAGTAGAAATAAAATCAAATTGTGTTGGATATTCTATAGGGGCTGCGCCTGTATTGTTTGTAATAATTTTTATTTTTTCCTAATTTTTATTTGGTTTTTCAGTTTCATTATATTTTTAATTATTTACTGAATGTGTAAAACCATGTTTGACATAATTCTAAATGGCAGTTTTAAGAAACGCGCAATCCCATTTTGGCAGTTTTAAGAAACGCGCATGGGTGGCAGTTTTTAAGAAACGCGTCAGCACCAAAATTATGAATTATTTTCAATGATTTTCGTCAGAATCATGGGGAGAAATTTTGTGAATTAAAAATTTAGTTGGTCGGAAAATAGCCGCCCCCTTGCGCTAGCACTTTTCGACAGTGAAGGACTTTTTGACAGTCCGCAAATAAATTCATTTTTTTAACAATTGATAATAATTTGATTGTCCAAAATTCTAAATTAAAGAATAATCTTTCATTTTTAAGTTCATCACACAATTTTCTTCTTTTAAAATTCATCCATCACCATATTTAATTACACAGTTTCCGCACCTTAAAGAGCGCAAAATTAGCATTGATTAAATTAATTGATATCGAATTTAGCGGGGGATCAATGTCGAAATCTGGTGGATTTCAGAAAATTTTTAAATTACTTCACATCTTTTACCAGTTAGTTGGGCGAAAATAAGCTGAGCATGATACTGAGACCGACAAACGACGCCATATTTCCTTGAAAAATTTAAGGCAAATAATCGGACAACGCAACCAATACAATTAATTGATATACATAGTATCAATTAATTGAATCAATAAGATGTTCAATTAATTGATCAATTAATCTGATTAACAAATCGGCTAAGGATCAACAATCTTGAATCAGTAATTGACCAATTACTTGATCAATATTTTGGTTGTTCAATTTCTTTCAATTAATTGGTTTTTCCCTTCACAATTGTTATCAAGCAAAAATTGGTCAATTATAGTCTAAGGATCAATATTTTATTGAACCACTGAATTGATCAATTAATTGGTTGATCCGGTTGCCAGCAGGTCTCTCTAATAGAACACCCAAGAGTATTGTATTGGCTTTCGCTTTCAATAATTAACTCTTTGGCAAGGCAATTATTGTTATTGGCCAATGTATTGGTATACGAATAGACAATAATAATGAATTGTTTATTGTTTGAAAGCAACACACCAATCACCAATAACACTACCTATACTGTAGAAACCCAAGAGAATTTTTTTATTGGTTGGTCCAATTTCTGATTTCTTATTATTTATTACCCATGGAAATCGGCAGAGCAAAGCCGCTGATGAGACTTGCTGTAAAAATAGAAAATGATATTTATCGTTGCCATAAAAAGCGCTAAATCAATAAGAGATTTTGGCCATTTTTGTATATTTTTCAGTTATAAAAATTTGTTTAAAATTTCCTCAACATTAATAATTGCGTAAACCCAAATTATATATCAAAAAAAGCACGAAAAAAGACACCAAATGCTTTAAAAAACAGCAAAATAGACACTAAAATTAGTTGAAAACAATTTTTTTACGAAGAAATTCACCCCAAAGGTATATTTTACTAGTGTACTTTTGAATTTTGAGCAAAAAGAAATCGCTTTTTAAAAAAGCGAAAATTCGATCTTTAGGGGTGAATGTTGCCAAACTTAAGCCCAAATAAGAAAAAAATTATACCAAATGTTAAAAAAAGGCACGGAAAAGCATGAAAAATCGCAAAAAATAAAGGCATATAAAATACAACGTAAAAGCTTCAAATGGATCGAAACTGGTGTACCCTCTTATTGTATCTACCGTGTTTCCTCTATTTGAAGGACCCCCTTCATTTGAAGCCCCCCCCCCCCTAGACGTATTAGTGTGGTATCAGGCAAGCCCGTATACAGAAATGCCCATCATATATATATTGCTTGGCACTTTTCGACCAAAACACGAATCTGAAATCGGGAAACTATTCGAGGAAATGCACAAATTGTCCAAAATTTAGCAATTTAAAGATTTTTTTTTGTTAAGAAAAAATTAACCAAAAGGTTTTGAAAAGTAATAAAAACATTGAGAATTTTACAGATTATTGATTGGATTTACCTAAATTTAAAACAATTAGTATTCCTGGTCCGGGTCAGCATTTGCATATTCCCATAACCGCTCTTACCATTTAACTTTAAGCACTTAGCTACAAAACAGTAATTCTGTCCTCGAAGACAAAACTGCTTCTCGGCAGGGACATCAAACTTGAGTGTGTTTCCATCTCTGCACTGCAGTGCTTTAAATAATATAAATATACCAAAGATTTTATTGTTATTGGTGTTCGGAAACCATTTCGAGACTCCCGCATGTGCCAATTTTTATGGGTGTATTTTTAAACAGTTTTGAATGAACCAATTTTTATTTTTTGTGGAAATTTTAGAGCACTTGTCTCTAGTTATAAACGCCCAGCGATCGACCATAGAATCCTTAAGAAAATCCCGGTTTTCGGACGAGGACCGGGACTCCCGAACCGGCTCATCGATCTGTTATAAAACTCTTACGAAAATCCAGGATTTCGGACAGGGGCTCCCCGAACAGCACTGGCCTCTTGTTATAACCGTCCATCCGATCGACCATAGAACCCTAATCCCGGTTTTCAGACCGGCGGGACTCTTAAACGAACAACAATAGTCTCTAGTTATGTATCCCGCCAGCCGATTGATCATAAGATCCGTACGATACCCTACCCTTTTCGTTCGGATGTGGCGCTGGCGGAAGAATATATTTGGCATTGCCATGGTTTTCTCCCTCTTTGCCATAATGGCAAACGCACGAAACATTCTTCAGCCGACGGTCAACAATGTTGACAATTTCCATTTTGCTTTCCTCTTCACATTTTGCTTTGTTTTGATCAGGGACGCACAACCAAAGAATTCGGCCGTAGTTTACAATCTCATCTAAAATTTTTTGGTACTTATATAGTTTGTACCACATAAAAAATTTTTTTTTTAAGTTCAAAAAACATTTTTCTAGGGGTTTTCGGAGTCGCTGATCACGAAAATGGACTAGAATAGATGCTATCTCGAACCCGAAACCCTAATTCGAACATTTTTTGTAAAGAAAATATATTATTAAAAATAAAGTTCTACATACATACATGATTGGGTTCGACATAGACTCGGTGTTCCGTCATTTTTGGTCTCAATTCCGAGTTATATCGGTGTGAATGATTGTGACATTAATTGTTGATTTGATTTTGTTGATTGAGATAAACGAATTTCTACATTGAATACTTATACTCATCATATTCGTGAAATATTCACATCACCGAAAACAACGGATCTGCCTCAATCATTAAAAAAAATATTTTTTTTTACAAAAAAGTGTTCGAATTAGGGTTTCGGGGTTCGAGATAGCATCAATCGAAAACACCTAGAAAAATGTTTTTGAACTTATTAAAAAAAAAATTTTTATGTGGTACAAACTATATAAGTACCAATTTTTTTGCTGTCATTTCTAAGGTCCAATTATTTTGAAAAATAGAAGCCCGGGGCTTTAATTAGAGAAAATACGGGTAATTTGCTGACCCGTGGTGCAAATGATGGCCCCGCAGAATTGCGACTTGGAGCCGCATTTTTCCTCCTCATCAATTCGCGTATAATTGACGTGCCGCAGTTCGGAGCCCTGCGTGCAGTTGAGCTCTTTAAATTCCACAAATTATTTCAATTGACCACAGTTAGTTAGGGATGCAAATTTTATGCAAAATTGACAATTTTGACGAACATTGCCAAACATGGGATAAAAAAAGTTTATACTTTACAACGAGTTCGGGATTGATATTATTTACCTAAGTGGGTAAAATTTCGGGGTTTTAAATTTGTCGGAACATGTTAAAGATCGAACAAAGATTCGACTGTTTTAAATTTGCCGGAAATCTTTGTTTGATGTTTAAATGTTCGGATGAATACTTAACTAAAAAATTTACAGACTTATTATAATTACGATGTAGAATAGTAATCCCGTATGGATTTGTATGCTTTTAATCCCGATATTTGACAATGTTTGTCAAAATTTGTCAATGATAGTTCAATACAGGGGTATTTTCAATGCGGGTGTAACAATTGTATACATTAAAATACGCAAAAAAAAAAAAATTTTTTTTACTCTAAGCTATGATTTTTTTTTTTGGGTAACGAAAATGAAGATGTTATGGGGGAATCAAAAAAAAATTTTTTTGTATTAATTTTTATACAAATTTTTGCACCCCTATTGATAATGAATAAAAATGAAATTACCTGAAAGCGTCTCGCTCAGCAAGTTGATTAAGAAGGACAGCACAAGAATAGATGCATGTTTTTGTTGTATCATTATTTAAATAAGTTAATGTTTATCTTTAAAGCGAATTTTAGAATGTAAAATTTTGTTGGATTGTTTCAACGAAATGTAAAATTTTTGTAGGTAAATTCAATTCTCAGGCTAACCAACCTCGAAATGAACGAAGCATTGGTGGCCTATGACAAAACAAAGATGGCGTTTAAAGGGTTCGAATCAGAACTAAGTTTTGAAAATATGGTTCGAACCCAGAACAAGTTTTTGATATGGTTCGAACTTCAGGGTGTCTATAATACCGCCTCTTTTTGAGTTTTTCCGAATTTTATGGGGAATTGGATAAATTAAGTTCTGCTTTTTTTGTCGAGATTTTATTAAATCTATCAATTTTTGTCTTCCTTTCCTTTAAAATATCACTATTTTTTCAAAAATTTTTCTCGGCGGCACCTATCGGCACCGCCGCAGCCTCACCCAAAATAGTGTAAAAGTTAAAAAAAGCACAAAAAAAAACTCGAACATATTGGACCAAATTCTGTTTTAAAACCGAAGAGCGGGACCGGATGAAAATCAACCTTATCAAATTTTGAACAATTTTTTTTAATGTTAATGCCGCCTTTTTGATGTACTGAGATTGACACCCTCCGTTCGAACCCGTGTTTCGAACTTTTTTCGAACCAGTCTGCATGCAAAAGTACCGATTTAAACATTCTTCTCAACATATTCGAAACGTGGCACAAACATTTCTGAATGCTTTGACCACATGATAAACATTGAAAGCCGAAATTTTGCCTACTTATTCAAAACACATGTACGATTTCCTCTCCAAGTCTTGGTTTGGTGTTACAACTCTTTTAACCCCAAATTTGTCATTATTAGTCAAGATTCGGTTAGCCGAATCCAAATTCGGTTAATGAGAATTGAATTCGTCTGAATTTTGTGTTCGGTACAAATTATATAAAACGATTTCGACTACCACCGTCACTGTCATATTTGATCACAGCAATTTGTTAGTTTTTTGTACAAAATTGAGCAAATGAATTAATTGTATGATTCATTCATTCATATCATTGGGAATGGATGGATTTATTTTTTTTTGATTTTTGAATTTAAAAATGCATAAAAATATTGACTGGGAATAAGATCATATGCGCGGTTCAATTCAAAAATTCTCGTCATATCGTCACATCATATGTGAAAAAGCCATCATATGACGCCTACATATGATGAGCCGGCGGATCATCATATCGTATAATCATATCGGCGTTTCAATTAAATTGGCTGCGTAAAAAAAGTACAGATTTTTAACTAGTTAATTTGTGTTTTTTTTTAAATTTTGAATTTTTAAAATTATTTTGATTTTTTGAAAACATGGAGGTTTATTTTCTTATTTTAGCCATCTATGAGATTATGAAATTTTCAGTGCTGCAATAATTTAAACTGAAATTCTATTCATATTTTTAAAAAATCGTATAAAATCGGAATAAATATAATTATGCATTTTCTCAATATAAATAGAAAGAGCAGACTTTGCTCTATAATAATTGCCTTTGCACCCCATACTTATCTTAAAAAATTTTTGGTAGATTTTAAGAAAAGTTAACTCTGAAAAAATCACCACCAAATAGTGGGTACATCACATCATATCGTCACATCGCAGATGTGACGAGAATTGAAATAGGCCCCAGGTGGGTTAAAAACACGTTTTGGTGGCCGGGGTTCGACTCCGATGCATGTTAAATTTTTTTATTGTTTTTACTAATTAATTTAAATTGTTCGCGAGGTTCCCTTGTTAGCTGATAGTTAGAGTTCAAGCCAGGCTAGGCCCGGATTTTGCAGGGACCGGCTTTAAAAAAGCAAGGTTGATTAACAGAGTTTGTTGAGTGGGATTTATACATACACAAAATCAAATAATTAGATATTTTTATGATATGAAAAAAAAGTCTTACAAAAATCTCGACTTTTTAAATATTATTTTAGCGTGAAAATAACTCCGTATAAAATTTATTTTCAAATTGTAATTTATGAGTATTTGTTAGAGTTCGGACCGGGCCGGGCCCGGTACCGGGTTTTGCAGGGGGCCCGGCAACCCGGCCCGGTGATTTTTGGAAAAAACCGGGTTGACCGGGTTATCCGGGCTGGGAGCAGCCGGGCCCGGAACCCTGTTGTTTTTAAAAAAGGCTAACCCGGCACGGCCCAGCGAATTTTGACCGGGTTTAACCGGGCTGAGATCTTGGCAAGAATGTAAATATTCTTTAACAAAAATGCAATAAAATCGAAAAATGCATCCCTAAAGATGGAATAAAAAATCAGAATACATTTGCTTCGTGGTCAAGTGGTTTGTACTTACGTTTTGACAGAAAATATATATGGGTTCGAATCCCCTTCATAAAATATTTATTTCTATGACTTTTTCTTCAATTGTTTAATGCTTAAAAAAAATTAATGTTGGGATTCTTTTCATTTTCTTGACTTTTTAATTTTTTTTGAGCTAAACCTTGAAATCTTTTGTGGGAGAAAAAAAACTGCAACAAGTGAGAAAATTTTCCTCGCTAAAAACAAAAATTTTTTATTATTTAAGAAAAGAATGCGATTTTTTATAAAAATATAATTTTTAAACAAAATTTGATCAATTTTTTTCAATAAATTTTCGCTTCAGGTAGTCCCGGTTTAATCCCGGTCCCGGTTGAACAACTGGGTCCCGGTCCCGGGTTTTCCAGTCCCGGTCCCGGTTTTTGGGTTTTTGTGAAAATTCCCGGTCCCGTTGAACCCTAGTCAGGAGTGCCGACTTTGGTAATTAACATTTTTAGTTTCTACAAATAAACTACCAATTAAACCAATATCTTTTTATTATGTCTTTTATGCTGAAAGTAAATATTTAAGTTACAAAAATTGCATTCTCCTTATTGATAAATGATTTTTTTTTGATGATGGTTGCGCCCTGATCAAAGATAAACCCACTCACTGATTATTTGAAACCCTACGATTTAGCCGCGGATGATCTGCCAAACAAAAATCATTTTTTGATTGGTAGGTGAATGCTTTATAGGTGGAAATCTGATGGAAGTTAAACCTACAAACTGATCACTTGAAATTAGCTGTTCACCCCATCACCCATTCATTTTTTGATTGATAGGTGACGGCACCATCAAAGCCAAAAGTGCCCAATAGGTAGTGACGCGGCCGAAATTTCGGTTTCGGTTTTCGGGTTTTTTTCGGGTTTTTTGGCTTTCAGTTTCGGTTTCAGTTGCGAGTTTCGGGTTTCCCGACAGTAAAAACACACCCCTAATGATTGACTCTTTGGCCAAAATTACTCAATTAATATTTGAATTTAGGCGACAGAAAGCCAATTTTTTAATGGTTACCTATTTATTTATTTTTTGTTGTACATTTTTGCATGAGTCCTTAGCTTAGTGGTTAGTGCTACAGAATCCAATTGAAACTTCAATGTTCGGATTCTTTGTAATGCAATTTATTTATTATCTTTTTTCCAAAAAGTTATTTGTAAGAAGGCTGGCAATTTCGTAAATACATATTTTTTTCAAATCGAAAAATGCACCTATAAGAAACGATTTATCAATTATCATTTAAAAAACTGCACCCCAAATAGCCATTTTTGTACATATTTTTGCCAGCTCTCGTCATTTTTCTGCTGATTTTCCTTAGGAAAATACGCTTAAATTTTCAAAAATTTTTCCCGCCGGACCTCACTTTTACAGGGTTTTCCTTAGGAAAACTCATTTAAATTTTTAAAATTTTCCCGGCGGCGCCTACCGACACGGCCGGAAAAATTTCGTATATAGAAAAAAGTTGCTTCGAAAAAATGCTAAAAAAAGATACCTAAACAAATAGCAGATTTATGAAAAATTAGAGCAAAAAATTTTTTTAAGAATAGCAATGAACTGGAAAAATTTTTGGCTTCCGGTTTCGGTTCCGGTTTTTTCGGGTTTTTTGGCTTTCGGTTTCGGTTTTCGGGTCTGACTTTTGGTTTCGGGTTTTTCACTTTCGCCGCGTCACTACCAATAGGATGGCTTTTTGCGCGCACTAACATTTTTGGTCATTTCTTACCCGTTTTTCATGCCTTTTAAACCGTTAGTGGTTTGTTGGATTCAGATCAACTTCATCCTCTGTTTATTAGGCTTATCATATCAAGAGCATTCAAATAATGCCAAATTTATCTTGGTTCATTCTTTTTAAAAATGCCCGTTTAGGTCAGGAGTGCCGACTTAGGTATTAGTTTCCACAATCAAACCACCCAATTTAACCAATATCTTTTCATAATGTATTTTATGCAGAAAGAAAATATTTAAGTTACAAACCAATATACATTCTCTTTATTGATTAAATGATTCATTTAATCTTTTCCACAACATATAATTACGTAATTCTTGCAAATTCTGTAATTTACGACTTTCTTCTTCCATCTCCCTCGTGCGATTGTATCCTATTTAGGGAATTATTAATTGATAATTTAGTTTAAAAAAAGAATTTACGTGTAATTTGGATGCTCCAAATGCAGTCTTTTTGGCAGGGAACTTCTTTCGGTTTGTTGTCTTCCTCTGAATTTAATTGCTTGTAGGGGAAAATTTAATTTTTAATAAATACTTTTGTATACATTTTTTACAGGCAAAATTTTTTTCTGATTACAGGCTTGGATTTGCTGTACGCATTTTATTTTGAACATACTGTATTTTTCTCCTAATAGAACCACACTCACATTCTTAATTAATGGGCGGCAAATGGGTTCGGTAAAATACCTTTATCGAAATCGACTAAAAAATGTCTGTACGTTATACCGTTCTGGTATAACAACAAACAGAAAAACCTAAATCTTCCAAAAAAATATTGGTACGGTATTCCGAATATAGCGCCGTATATCGTTTCCGTGCCGCACACTAGTTCTAATACTACTTTGAGGGCTTATGAAACAAATTGCTTGGGGTTCGATAGGAAAGGAAAAATACAGTAGGTACAAAAACAATTTTTTTGTATTAAAAAAATGGTTTTTAAGGAATAAATACATACTTCCGCTTCCGATTTGAATACCGAAATCGTATTGCCTAGTCGTTGTTGTAGCGGTTGTGTTCGTGGTCGTGGGGGTCGTTGGAGACTCGGTGGTTGTAGGGGATTCGGTGGTCGTAGGAGACTCGGTGGTTGTAGGGGATTCAGTGGTGTCGGTCGTGGTCGTGGTGCTCGTAGGAGTGGTGGTCGTGGTGCTCGTAGGGGTGGTGGTCGTAGTGCTCGTAGGGGTGGTGGTCGTGGTGCTCGTAGGGGTGGTGGTCGTGGTGCTCGTAGGGGTGGTGGTCGTGGTGCTCGTAGGGGTGGTGGTCGTGGTGCTCGTAGGGGTGGTTGTCGTGGTGCTCGTAGGGGTGGTGGTCGTGGTGCTCGTAGGGGTGGTTGTCGTGGTGCTCGTAGGGGTAGTGGTCGTGGTGCTCGTATGGGTCGTAGCGGTGGTGGTCGTGGTGGACTCGGTCGGTTGGGATTTGATGGTAGGTACCTTTAAATTAGCACAGGTTGCACATCTACCATTCTTGGGCAAAAACCTCGGGTTCTGGGAGCAAAGAACAATAAATACAATATTATTGTATCTACAATTTCATCATCGATTTGGTACTGGAATGGTGTGCATGTCAATTTCTAACAAAAAGCGCCTGTTTTTTTTGAGGTATTAGTCCTGACCCCGGAAATTTCTACCGGGATTTCAAGGTTTGTTCCCGGTTTTGATTGGGAAAAGAGAGGACTCTGATTCGGTTCCGACCACCCTAATTTATTTAATGGAACCTTCACCAGGGGTTTGGTCGTAGTGACTTTGGTCGTTTTCGGTCCTAGGGGCCCTAGTCGCAGTGGAATTCTAAAGCAAATAATACCGGATGCCGAAAAAAGGAAATATACGGATCCCAAATTCCGGACTGGCAATTAAAAAAAATAGGTTTAGGAATGTTAAACAGGAAATTGAAGTTGGGCTCCCCCTTCGAGAATTTTTTTAATTCAAAAAACATGCCTGGCCTTTTATTGAGATTTTGCTTCAAATAAAGGTGCTTTTATTAGAGAAAAGAAAAAACGATATGCGAATAGATACAATGACTTCGCGAAACAAAAGCACGCCATTTCAGCACCAAATTGACAAATAAATTTGTCGTTATCAATAAATACAACACAATAAGCACTGGCCGCCTTAGTCCCAGTGCTAGGTGGACAACTGAGTCCCAAGTGGACACTGTTTTCCCCATTTAAATTGTCGTCACATCTGCGATGTGGAAACTAGATGATCATCATATGCGCGGTTCAATTCAAAAAATTCAGCAGACGCTTTTATCGGTACCGGTTTTAGTCGGATTTACCGGGCCTAAACGGGTACACCCGGAGTACTGGTACCGCAAAAAGTTCCGATCCCGCTCCTTCGTCTACTTAGCCAAAAACCCACGATTCGTCTACATTATTCGTCTACGCAGCCAAAAAGTTTCGAAGCCCGAATTCGAACTCGGACAAACTTTTATTATCGAAACTTAATTTTTTTTAAGCAAAATTTTGATTTGGAAAACGAAACAAAACCGAAATATTATTCGAAATTTCAAAACCGAAAATAAAGCAAAAATCCCTAAACCAAATTTCGAAAACGGCACAACACTTTACCCACCCACCGGTTTGTCGTTGCACATCGCACGGTTATTGCACACTTCTTCACATTCTACCACAATGGCAGAATTTTTGCTGTCCGTTTTATACGGTGCGCAAAATGAGCCGAAATTGTCCGAACTGCAGTCTTCTTTCTCATCAACGCAGTCCTTCATGTATGCAAAGGGGTTCGAATTTTCTGGAAATAATAATATTGAAATTGCTATCTGAAGAGAATTAAAAAATATATAATATTTCCCGCGTGTACCCCCCCCCCCCCCAACCCCCCTCGGTAAGGGAAAAAAGGAGCTGGTAACCCCCCCCCCCCCCCCCCCCCACTCGCGCCCCCAAAGTACCCCCCCCCCCCAGACCCAAATGCTGGATACGTTCCTGCCGTCCGCTCTGCGAATGTCGACCAACTCATAAAATTCACTATATTGGTAATTTTTCTTTTTGGCCATAACTTTTTATCGCTTTGTCCAATCAAAATGTTTTTGCTTACAGCATGTAGCTTCAGCTCATCAAGAGCTTTTAAAGTGTTATATTATTCATACATAGACTCTGTTTGGATTTAAAAATAACAATGATCTAAATCATTCAAAAAAGGGTCATTGTTATTTGAGTTTTGTTAAAAAATGGACTCTTTATTATTTTAGAACGGGGTCTACATTCCTGAACAAATCGGCCCTCCTCACCAAATCCCTGACAAGCCATCCCGACGGTCCCCGCTATTCTTGCCCCACCGCCGGCAGTGGAGTTGGGATTTTAAGTCAATAAAAAATAATGTTAGGTATGTATAAATTACCGTCTTTGCAAATGACAGAGACACAGAATGTGCCAGCACAATTGGTTGATGGGACTTTGGTGCCATTTGCATACATCACACCTTGGTGGCATTGAATTCCTGCAAATCAAAAAAAGAGCACTCATTTAGAGGAAGAAGAAAGTGTCAAAGAAAAATACCAAAAACCGTATTTATTGGGAAATTTGCCCAATTCCCCCCCCCCCTCCCCGAAAAATTTTCTGGATACGAGCTTGTAACTACCGCATGCAAGGCCAAACAAAAGCATTTCCAAAACAGCAAAGACACCGATGAGTTGGATGCCGAAATTCATTTTTATTCTTATTATTATTATTATTTGCTAAAAAAAAATAAACGCTATTTTATTTATTTATATAAAATGGTTTTAGGGTACATATTATGTATATGTTTTATGAGCGAGCACAAAATGATTTTAGGTACACAAAATGTGTATGTACATATAAGTACATCGAAAAATGAATTAATTATTTTTCAACCGCAGGACGGAGCTAACAAATAAGCAAAAAGCACATTCCATTCCATTTTTTATGCTCTTTTATGTAAATTCATTCGTTTTACCAACAAATGATTCATCTGCTTTAGCGCTAAATGGGAGTTATTTTTATGAAAAACAATTTTTTTTGGAAAAACTAATGCACTGTGCAGAGCACATTCCATTTTTTATCCACTTCATCAATAGATGATTCATTTGTTTTTGTTGATTGGGTTTTTACATAAAATCAAATAATGAAATATTTTTATTAGAGTTCGGACAAGGCCGGGCCCAGTACCGGGTTTTGCAAGGCCCGGCAATCCGCCGGCGGGAGTGGGATGGAGAGAGGAAGAGGAGGCAAAGACTGAGGAGAGGGGAAGAGAGGAAGGGGAGGGGATGGGGGAAAGAGAGGTTGAAGAAAGAGGGCGGAGGGAAGGAGGGGGAGACGGAAATGATGAGCTAAAGAGAGGGGGAGGAAAGCGAGAGAATAGAGGGGACGAGTAGGAGGGAGCAGTGATGCGGCGAAAGTGAAAAAACCCGAAACCGAAATTCAGACCCGAAACCGAGAGCCAAAAAACCCGAAAAAAATCCGAAAACCGAAATTTCGGCCGCATCACTAGGGGGGAGAAGAGTAAGAAGAGGGAGATGAGGAGCAGAGAGGGGATTGTTGTATGTTTCACTGGTTTTCTGGTTCGGGTTCGAATCCCTCGATTTATAAAATGGTTTTATGATTCTCTCATATCTTTTTAACTTTTTAAAATTCTTATTGGACTCAAAATAGTCCCCTATAAAATTAAATTATTAAAATTGTAATTTAGTATTGAGGATTTAAATTGGGCTGCCACTTTATAAAATTTTTTCGAAAAACCCAGCTAAAAACATTAACAAATTTGATCACTTTTTAATTTACCTAGCTACGATAATAATAATAATGCATTTCGGCGTTATTTGCATCCAAATCATCGGTGTCTTTGCTGTTTTGGAACTGCTTATATTCGACCTTACATACGGTAGTTCTGACTAAGGCTTAGAATTATATGTATGGATATAAATCGCACAATATGGCCATAAAATATGCACAAAAAATATGGAGATTAAATTGCAAACATGGACATAAAATTAAAATACCCAATAAATTTTTAATTTTTAATCGGCAGAAAAATGATTCTTTAGGGGGCGCATTTTTCAAAATTTTTTGGAAAATCGATTTTTTAGTTTTTTACTTGGAGAAAATATTGAAGTATGGACATAAATCGCGAAATATAGAAAAATATGGATACAGAAATTCATCCTAGAAGCTTCAAAACAAGCTAAAAACATGTTTTTCGTGCGTTTTAGGCCTCCAATAGTCCAGGACAAAAAAATATGGATTTCCATATAATTCTAACAATAAGTCCTAGTTATGAGCCCATTAAATACGGTATTTGGTATTTTGGCTTTGACATTTTTCACCTATTTTCTTCTTCCTCTAAACGAATTCCCTTTTTTGTTTGCAGAACAATTTGTGAAAATGGAATGCTACCAAGAAATACAATTGCTCAATGGCACATCCTTATTAAATAGAACATGTTTTGGCAGGGCATGTATTAATGCCACTTGCCAATATGGTAATTGACTTGCTGAGTCAGGTATTTGTTAATCCGCCACTTTGGACAGTCTCGAGCAAGTTTATTGGGCTATTCTCACTAGCAAAGTTTTAAGAAATCGGGAATAAAAAAGTCACAGACTTAAAACATGCACGAGACTCTTCGAGGTGGCGGACGGGAAACAAAAAAGCAGAAAATCCAAAATTTTAGATGGTGCAGCCAGGGACGTATCCAGGATTTGGGTCTGGGGGGGGTACCGAACCGAAAAGTAAAGTCAATTCTTAGGGGTGTACTTTTGAAATTTTTTCGCCGAACGACCTTTTTTTTTTGCTCCCGCGCCCATCCGAAAAAATTTTTGAGCTGAGAAAGGATTTGAACCAGGGTTGCCGCGGGTTACCCGAAACCCGTGACCCGAAACCCGCTCTTTTTGGCGACCCGAAACCCGACCCGAGCTGTTTTGGTCGACCCGACCCGGTATTTTTGCCAACCCGAAACCCGACCCGAGATTTTTGGTGCGGGTTTTGCTGTTTGCACTGGTAAGAATGCTGATATGAGAACACAATTTGAGAAGAGGGAAAAATTGATAGTACCTTTATTTTATGTATAATGGCCTAATGGTTAGTATTTTAGTTTGGTTGTGAATTTGCTTGGGTTCGAATCCCTGTTTTGAAATTATTTTGTGAATTAATTTTACTTTCATATTCTTTGAGTCCAATGTCCAAAAAAAGGTTAGCAGAGATTAATATATTGAAAAGCTAAATTCTGAATTTTATTGGTCTTCTGTTGTCTGTCGCACAGACCACTAGGACAAATTGCTAATGAAGTTTAATGAAATTAAAGAAAATATTCAAATTTTCCTTTAAATTTATCTTTTTTTATAAATTTCCTTCCACTTAATGGAGAAAAAAATTTCTACCTGGGGGCCTTGGAGAGGGGGGGGGGGAGTACGTGCCCCGTGTATCTCCCCCCCCCCCCCCCTGAATACGTCCCTGGGTGCAGCACTTTTTTGAATGTTGGATAAGAGAAAAATCGATTTTTGGTAGCATTTTTTTGTTTTATTTATATATATATATATATATATGTTTTTTAAATTTCCAGAAAATAAGACGACATTTGCATACGAGAGAGGCTGCGTTTTTCGTCAAGGAACGTGCAATAATATAGAGCGTTACAAAAGAATTTGTGCAAGTCGTATAAATGACTCGGACAATGCGGCCAAATATCACGCAAAATGTGAAGAGTGCATTGACCGTAATTTTTGCAACGATAAGCCGGTGGGTAAAAAAGTGTTGGGGTTTTTTTCCCGAAATTCGAGGGGGTTTCGAGACTTTTCTGCACTTTAAACTTTTTTTTTTGTCTTGGGTTTATAATTGTGAGTTTTCCGAAAAAACATTACCTAAAAGATATAGAGCTTTTTTTGGCAAAACAAATTAAATATTTGAATTTCAGCAAGCTAGTTAGACTCAAGAAATTAACAAAATTTGTCAAATGTCGAACCGGAACTAAGGCCAAAAAGTCATTCAGCTATATCTAGCCTGTAGGTGGCGATAGGCGACCGTCGAGAAATTTTTTGAAAATTTATTTAGATATTTGTTAAAAGAATTTATCCAAAAAAGTGCCATTAAATGCTCATTCGCTTTATGGGTCTAATCGACTTTTATGCGTCCAATCGAATTATTATTTCACAAAACATTTCCTCCATTTGAGGAGCCTCGTAAATGCCGAAGAGTATGTTTCGAGAACACCCCAAATGGCCTTAATTGCCTTTGCGTATGGAATTGCCGGTATTGAGGATCTCTACAAAATAAACACGGTTATTCATTCACCCAGCGGTGGTACTGAATAGAGACCGGTGGTTTTTTCAGTTTTTTTTCGATTTCGGTTTTAACCGAAATCGACCGACCACCGACCCTCTTGCCCGCCGGTCTCTAGTCCTGACACCCAATAAACGGCGAAAAAATGCTTGCGATAATTGAGTGACAAAATTTTATTTTAGAGGCATATGGCAACATTGCTTGATCAATGTCAACAAAGGAAAAATTACTCAAGGTGTCATTGAAATTTTGTTGGTTAAAATTCTTAAAATTCTAAAAATCTAATTGGACGCATAAAAGTCAATTGGACGTGAAATAGAAAACCATTGTGGTCCCGTTCCGGTTTCGACTACCGTATTTCCAAGAAAGAAGCCTCGCTGAATTTAGAGCCCTACCTCGAAAATCAAGTTTTCCCCGAAAAAAAAGATTCCCGTTTCTAATTTTTTTATGCTTGTATTAAGCAGAAGATAATCGATTGAGACATGCATTTATAAATTAATATGGATAAAAAATTTTGATTTTTCAAAAAATATATAGCCTCTAATAAGGCGCTGCCAGGAATTTACGAAAAATTATAGAGATTTTGGTCTGGGAACTGACAAAAAATCTTGCCATCATTTTTTTAAGTTAAAATTATGCCCCCCCCCCCCCCCCCCTCGCCACGAAATTAGGGACCCCCCCCCCCCTCCAAATCTTTTGGTGGGATCGAAATAGAGCTCCCGGAGGCTTTATTTCCTGAAATGAGGTATTTCCTTTTCCGCTAATATTTTATTATTGGGTCAAAAAAAACCAAATTTTCATTCTGGATCCAATCTTTACAGTTGTATGTTGGTTCCGTTTGATTCAGTTTCCGACGACTACGACTTCCACAACGACGACAACTACCACAAATCCGACGACTACTGACACTAATCCGACAACAATTAGAGGTATTTCCGTAATAGAGCGACCACCCCGTGAATTTGAGAGGGCTGAATTTTTATATCCATGCGAAATCTTACAAAGGAGGGGCCCCCAAAGTGACTTCGGCAGTTCTGGATAAAATTATGCTGGGTGGGTGGGTAGTTCGACCACAGTTTTTTAGCCGAATTTGAATTCGGCTGAAAAATCGAATACGGCTAGCCTATTTCGGCTTTAACATATTTACATATTTTGTTTAAATGTTAATCTTTTAGATATACCGTAATTCCTAAAATAAAGCGCACGGGCGTTCTATTTTTTAACCCTCCTCAAAAGAGGGGGTATTCTATATTTCAATCTTTACAAAATTTTAAGGTTTTTAGTCAATTATCAGACCAAAAACCTAAAATTTTCGTAGTTTCTTACCTTAATTTGCAACAATGTTGAAATGATTAAAAACATAAGTTCTTTCAAAATAGGTTCACACTTTTTTTGAAATTTCTAATTTTTATTAATATTTACCTGTTTATTGGTAAATTGTTTCTGTTGCCAATTAAATATAATTAGGTATTATTCATTTATTTTAATTATAAGCTGTTTATATTTTTTTAGGTATACATATTTAGATCTTTAAATTATAATTTTAGTTAATTATTAAATACCTTTTTATCTATTAGTTAAATTATTTAATTATTCGAATAATAACAATCTTTTAGTTACCTAAGTACTTTTTTTAAAATTTTTATTTATTTTTTGGTATATTTACACTTAGTAATAATTTAGTAATTATTTTATGTTTATTTAATATTATTTATTTTTTTCTTTGATTATTATTTTTATTATTATATTTGTTTTATTTTTTATTAATATTAAAAAAAATTTTAATTCAGGGGGGACGCTTAATTTCAGGGGGGCGTTCTACTTGAGGGGGGGGGGGGGGGGGTGCTTTAATTTAGGGATTACGGTATATTAATTTTTAACTTATTTAATATTATATGCATGTTAAAGAATGCTACAATGGAACATACCTTCCTGGCGGCCCAAAATGGGGAAACACATGTTCATCTTCTTCCGGATGCATTGTTTACAAATGCAATTTTGGTTACCTATTTTTTTAACCCTTTTAAAAATTAAAAAAATTATAATATATTTTTTCTAGCTTCAATATCCAATCAATATGTCCTAACATGTGCCACTGATCCTGATCAATGTGAACAAATGCCAGAAATGTGTGCGCCGCATGCTTATCCAAAACTTGGGCCAGCAGGTGGTTGCAAAGTGTGCAATTCGTCGAATTACTGCAATATGAAAGAGCTGATCGAAGAACCAAGGGTAATGAGAAGCAATTAGTGAGCGCCGCTGATCAGACTATCTTCTCCCCTCTCGCGCTTTCTCGCGATCTCTCTCCTTACCTCTCTCACTTGTCTCTAATGCTCTCTCTCCCTACCTCTCTCTTTCTTTCGCCTTTCCGCTCTCCCTCCCCTTCTCTTCTCTCGCGTCTCTCCTTACCTCTGTTTCTCTCTCTATCTCCCTTTTTCCCTCCCTCCCTCTTTCTTCTCTCGCGTCTCCTCTTACTTCTCTCCTCCCTCTTTCCTTTTTCCCTCCCTTTCTCTTTCCTCGAGATCTCTCCTTACCTCTCTCACTTCTCTTTTGCGCTCTCTCTCTCCCTACCTCTTTCTCTCTCTTCTTACCTCTCTCACTTCTCTCTAGTGCTCTCTCTCCCTAGCTCTCTCTCTCTCTCTCCTTTCATCTCTCCCTCTCTTTCTCTTCTCTCCCGTCTCCCCTTATCTCTGTTTTTCTCTCTCACTTTTTCTCTCCCTCCCTCTTTCTTTTCTCTCCTCCCTCTTTCCTTTTCCCTCCCTTTCTCTTCCCTCGCGCTCTCTCGCGATCTCTCTCCTAACCCCTCTCACTTCTCTCTTGCGCTCTCTCCTTCTCTACCCCTCTCTCTCCTTACCTCTCTCATTTCTCTCTAGTGCTCTCTCTCCCTACCTCGCTCTCTGTCTCCTTTCCGCTCTCCCTCCCTTTCTCTTCTCTCGCGTCTCTCCTTACCTCTGTTTCTCTCTCTCCCTACTTTTTTCTCTCCTCTCTCTTTCCTTTTCCCTCCTTTTCTCTTCCCTCGCGATCTCTCTCGTTACCACCGGCGGAAGCAAAAAACCGAAACCGAAATCTGAAAAATTTTCCAATTTATTGCTATGTTGCTTGTTCTTTAGAATCAGACGGAGGCAACGACCACAAATCTGACTGCGACAACTGCCACAAATGCGACTACGGCAATGAGCACAATTTCTTATCGCAAACTTTTCGGAATTGAATTTATGGATGGTATATATAAGAAATTCCCGGCACTCGGTTACGGTACTCGGTATTCGAAATATTTGTCGAGTGTCGTGTAAAATTGTTGATTTGTCAAATTGACATTAGACATTTTGTCAAGGACCTAATAGTTTGTCGAGTGTAATTTTGACTGGCCCCTGCTCGAGAGTTTTGGTCTCGAGAAGTTTGAGCCCCAGCCCTCAGAGAAATTTGAGTCCCACCCCTCACTAGTATTTTTATTTTTTCATTTTATTCAATCTTTGCCCAGGGGGAATTGATGCCCGGAAGTGACTGAAGGAAGAGCCGGCGGCTGTTTTGCCTGCAAATAAACCGTGCCGTGCCGTTCGCTTCTGCTGGCGGTGCCAAAAAGTGTCCGAATGAAGTGACAAATTACTAACCCAATCGATCATCATGCCGTCCCCCTAAAACCACAGGGCTCCCATTTGTCCTCCTCATTTTTAGGTTCCTATTTCAGCATCTTGGTCTTAATTTTTATCATTTTCAAAGGTTAATTCCGATTTTGAATGATAATTTTGGAAAATGATGTATTTTAGAGAAAATTTGAAAATGAGACAAAGTACAATATTTATCAGAGAATTTTGTTTTATTTGAATACTAAAATTCGACACTAACTCTTTAAAACAGCGGATTTTCAAAAGGGTGCTTACCTATTTTTGTTACCCAAAATCTTATTTTTTTGAACCAATGATTTTGTCTTATACGGTAAATTTTCCATGGGAGCCCTGGTGAAAAGCATTTTTCGAAAAACAACTAATTTATGTGCACTTAATCATCCTATTTTAATCAATTGAATAAAGTGATCAATTATTTAATTAAAATTGTGCCGAAAGTTTTGTTATGCCCTAATAAGTAAAATACCTAATTGCTTTTGGCGAGAAATTCGTGAATTTAAAATTAATTTTTTTTGTGAACAAACAACTAATTTTGATTTGAGAATACCCAAGATTATTATTAATTAATATTTATAAATACAGAATTAATGCAAATTTTATTTTATAAAATCAATAAAGTGACCAATAGGCTGGCGTTTTTTTGCGGGCCAATGCGGCAACCCTGATTGGCACCGCCTAACCTACGTTTTTTGCTAATTTTTCATAAGAAACCCTCCAAATTTTTCAAAATTTTCCTAGACCACCCCACCGTTCAAACTTTTTTCTCATCTTAGTCATACTCTTTCTA
>JAKKIK010000966.1:0-20871 GCA_024500135.1 Heterodera carotae | reverse complement strand
AAAACAATAAAATAATAAAAAGACAGGGTTGTTTTTTTATGTGGAGAAGGACAGAGAAAATAGTAGTGTTTCGCCCGCGGGGGGGGGGGCGGGGGGGGGGGGGGGGGGGGGTTGTAATTGTCACTCCCTCCTCACTTTGACGGGAGGGGAGAATGATGGCCCCCCCCCCACCTACCCCCGCATTACAAGCTGATTTTCTCACCCTCTCACGTACGAGAATTGTCTTCACCCCGTCTCGGCTTTACCTCTCCTTGCCCTTTTCGCCCCGCCCCCACCCCGGCTTGGCTTCTCCCCCCGTGTCTCTTCTCTCACCCCGGCTCGGCTTCTCCCCCCGTACCTCTTTTCTCACCCCATTTCGGCTTTATCCCCCTTTTCTCTCCCCCACTCCTCCCACCCATTTCGGCTTTATCCCCCTTTTCTCTCCCCCGCTTCTTCCACCTTTCCCTCACTTCCTTTGCCATTGTTGCTTTATTTGTTCATTCGCGACCCCTTCCCCCGCAATTAACCCTCAGCTGATCGTCCAAAAACATTTTCAAATTCCGCTGCCGCCATTTGCGCACCCACTTTCCGCTCAATTTGCTCTCCGATCATTGATTGTTGTCCCCCTGCCGCCGCCCGACCATTCTTTGCCCTTCCCAATCACTCCAATTCAATTTTATCCGCTAATTGCAACAAACATCTCATCCCATTCATCCATCCCCGCGCCCTTCACTTTCATTCATTCATTCATTCATCCATCTTTACAAACATTCCTTCCCCTCCCCCTCCATCCCCCCCCTCTTCATCAAATGCCTTTCATCCAAAGCATTCATCCGAACAGAAAATAGCCATGGGAATGAATGTGAGAAGAATGAAAGTAAAGGGGATGAAGGAGGGGAAGAGGAAGAAGATGAAGAAGAGAGGAGAGCGCATTTTGTTGAACGCCTTCCTCTTCATTGTGTTTGTCTTTTTTTTTCTTCCTTTTTCTCCCCTTCCCGCTTCCCTTTTGAAACTGTTTTTGTTTTTCTTTCCCGCAGGGGACATTCTTTCTTCTTCTCCCATTTAATGCTTCTCCTCTTCCTTCACCTTTATTTCTCGTTTCTGTTTATTTCTTTTCAACCGTCTGTTGCTGCTGTTAGTCATAATCCCTTTTGCCATTCGACCCCTCCCCCTCTTTATCCAACCCCTTCTCTCTTTCTCTCCTCCCCCTCTTTATCCAGCCCCTTCTCTTTCTCTCCTCCTCTCTCCGTCCTACCCCCTCTCTCTACCTCTATTTATCCGACCCCTTCTCTCTCTCTCTCCTCCTCTCTCCGTCCTCCCCCCCTATTTCCTCCTTAAAATTCCTTTTCTCCCTCTCCTCCCCCCTCCCCTCTTCCCATTAAGCGTTCTTAACATTGCCTTCCTCTTCCATTTCCAAACAAACTTGGCCCCTTCCCAATTTCTCAAAATTTGGCTCCATCTCTTTTCCCCCATCCCCCCTCTCTTTCCTTTTCCTTGCTTTTTTTTTTTGCTTATTCCTTTCTTTGCGATCGTCGAACATTTGACGCTCTTATTTCGGCATTTCGGCCTAAATGAATCTTTTGCTCCTTCCGTTTTGGCACTTTTTCAGCATTTTCGCTTTTGCTGTGTTTGTTTTGGCCCCTCCAAAGTTTATGAAAGCTGCTGCTGCTGTTGTTGCTGATAAAGCGGTGTTTGCCCAATTTGTGCCGCCATTGGCTTACTTTTGCAGTTTAAACATTCCGTCCGTCCGTCCCCTCCGGCGGCGTTTGGGGCTTCTCCCCTTTTTTTGCCCAATTTCCATGCCCATAAATCCCTCCCTTTCCTTCTCTTCCAGCTGGTTGGTTACCTTTTCGCCTTCCCCCGCCCCCCTCAGTTTTCCCCGCATTTATTTCACTTCCTCCCCTCCTCCCTCTTCCCTTTCTCCGACTTAACTCACCCCAAAAAATGCTTTGTAAATATACCTTAAATTTGCTACAAATACTCCCCCCCCCGGCGTTTTCTTTGTGTTCATTCCCTCGGCCGGGTTCATTTTCAGCTCCGTCCGCCGGCTGTCACTTTCATATTCATTTAATTTTTCTTTTTGAAATTGAATTGGCTATCTTCACTTTTTTCTGTTGACTGTTAAAGTGTGACTTTTTGCCCCAATCAATCGTCGATCGATCGGGAAGGTAAAGCATTGTAAGCCTTTCAAAAGCCTTAGGGGGACGGACAGACTATTGACAGTTGGTCGACTGTGACTGCCTCGAGGGCAAATTCTCTTCTGCCTCTCCCATCGATCTCACACCTCTTCCCTCCCGGCGCTGATCAGAGAAGAGAGGAGGCTAACCCCGTTCCTCCTACCTCCACCGCCCCTCCCCCCGCTTCTCATTTGTTCCCCCCCCCCTCCAGCATTAACCACCTGTCATAAGGGAAGGAAGGAGGGCAATGAATGCTCTCGGCCAATTCTCGACAATTTCCCCGGCCGACAGATCAATTCCGCTTCATTATATATCGACGACGACAATCTGCTCCTTCCCCCCTGTTTTATATCCCCTTCGGCGACATTCGACCAGCCGATCGCTGTCGAGGTGGCCATTTCCGCATCCTTTCTCAGAGATTGGTAGTGGTGGTCGGATAATCTCCGATAAGAAGGCCATTTGTTTCTTGAACGAGTCATCCCTTTTCCCTATGGGTTTTGTTCCCTATGGGTTTTGTCCCCTCCGGGGTTGGTCACCGATCTTTTGATCCCTATTGCTGATCTGACCAAATTTCCCTACCTCGGATCACTCCACGAAATGTTCATTTTTGGTCCACCTTTACTTTCTTTGTCCACTTGATCCTTTACATAGGTATTTGTATTTCCTTTTCCAAATGGCCCATTCATCTGATGGCAATGGCCAATTTGGCATTGGCACTGCCATTCCGATCATTGCCAATCTTTCGTCAAATGGTATTCCAACAATAATTGGCATTGTCCAAGTCAACCGACCAGCACAAAAAGCAGCAGCAACTGAAGAGTATTATGAACTCAAATTTGATGAACCGATGGTGGAGAGTTCGTTCATTGTGGAGGAAGAACAAATACGGGACATTGATGATGAAGTGGAAGTGGAGGAGGAAGTGATGCTCAGAGTGATCAAAGGGGCAGCAAAGGCAGAGATTGGCACAATTGAAGAGGAGGAGGAAGAGGAGGAGGGGGAAGAAGAGGATGTGCTGCAAAACGAGGAGAGGCAGGAGGAGGCAGAAGAGAGGAGGGATAAAGCAGGAACAGCGACGGATGAGGGGGAGGAAGAGGGAAAGAGGCGATCAGAGAAAGTGGAAGAGATGAGGGACGAAAAGGAGTCAAGAGGAGGAGTAGGAGGAATTGGACTGTTGGAAAAGAGAGGAATGATGCAAGAAGCAGCAGGAAGAGAGGAGGAGGAGTATGAGGAAGAAGAGGAGGAAGAAGAAATTGGCATTGGCATTATGTTGGAGAGGAGGCGGGATGACCAAGCAGTAGTAGCAGATGAATTGGTCGTCTCTCACTGTAACATTGAAGCAAACCATCAGCAAATTGGGTTGGATGTTGTGAGTGAAGAAAGAAGCAAAAGTGCCAATGCTAACAATGCGATGCTTCTTCTTCTATCGCCGTTGGCGGCAACAACTGTGCCTTTGGCGGAAGTGAACGCCTCCAAAACGGTGAGCATCGTCAACGAAGTGCAAGCATCGACCTCAGCCGCGGCGGTGGAGACCACCGTTTGGCAACGGTCGCTGGTGCAGGAACGAACAGAGCAGCAGTTCAGCGGTGGACTGACACCGGTAGACCGTCAACAAATTGGAGCAGTACATGTACGGCAGAGGACGGCCGCGAATGGCGCAACGCTTGAGGAAGAGACGCCATTTTTGCAGATGAACACGAGTCAAAGCGTGTGGCGGCAGGGGCAAAAGAGTGGAGATGAAGCCGGCGGAGGTGCCATGCCGAACAAAATGAACGGAGCGGAAGGACGGCGTAAATTGGCGGAGGGAGAAGCCATGCTGCTCGAACTGTTGCAGCAACAACAGCAGCAGAATAATATGATCAAAAACGCCGACGAAACTGCTGAAGAGAAGAAACCCGCGCAGCTGAAGATGGAGACGGATCAGCAACAACAGCAGCTGATCAGTCGAAATGTGGTGATTGAACGACGCGATTTGAATGGGGAACAGCATAAAACTGATGCTGGTGGTGGTGGTGTACAGATTGTGCATGTTGTGAAGCTGGAACAGCACAAAGAGCATCAGCAGCAACATCCCTTTCGGCATGACGAACTTTATGCCGTTCCCAACAAAAATGGGATTAATAATCACTTTTCTGAAAATAATCATTTTTCGTCCTCACCCGTCGTCCTCAATCACCAGCATCATCATTACATTACTGATCATCTACATCAGCAATATCCACCACCACCACAAGTAGTTCAACAGAACGGCGGTGGCATGTCGTCGTCAATCGCCGCCCGATCACCGGGCCCCCATTCGCCCTTTGGGCTGGAACCACCTGTAGAGGAGGATGAGTGGAGATTATCCCCCAAAACACTGAGTCGGATAAAGCGGCTCAATGTTGTGATGGAGACGGATGTGAAAGGTGTGTGGGGCACACTAAAAATTAAATTAAAATTGCCAAAAGTGTGCTCTAGGCATTCAAATTATTCACTTAAGTCGGCTTTTTGCTGATCGGAAATTGTGCCATTTCAGACAGTGCCGAAGTGATCCATCATCATCCGGTGTTTGTCAAGGACACCTCCCGCTATTGGTACAAACCGACCATCAGCCGAGAAGAAGGTAAGCAAGCAAATGTGCTCCTGCTGATCAGTAGCAGTCCTTCCGATCAGTTATTGACTCGGACGCTGGCCATTGAACTCCTCTCTCTCTCTCTCTCTGATCACTTACATTTCCTCTCTCTCTCTCTCTGATCACTTACATTTCCTCTCTCTCTCTCTGATCACTCGATCTCTCGCTCTCTCTGATCACTCTCTCTCTGATCTCTCTCTCTCTCTCTCTCTCTGATCACTTACATTTCCTCTCTCTCTCTCTCTCTCTCTCTCTCTCTCTGATCACTTACATTTCTCCCCTCAAGCAATCGCAATGTTGAAGAACAAATCCCCGGGCACTTTCATCGTCCGTGACAGCAATTCCTTCCCCGGCGCTTTCGGCTTGGCGCTAAAAGTGGCACAACCGCCGGCGGGAGTGCCATCTTCCGGTGTTTTTTTTTTCTATCCATTTTGGCTCTCACTAGATTTTATGCCCCCTGCCTTTTCAGCGGATGGCAATGAATTGGTGCGGCACTTTTTGATCGAACCGTCGCCGAAGGGCGTTCGCCTGAAGGGCTGTTCCAATGAGCCCGTGTTCGGCACTTTGGCAGCGCTCGTCTACCAACATTCGATCACCCCTCTGGCGCTGTAATTGTTTCATTCAGTCATAAATGGTCACTCACCACGCTGTTCCACCATTCCTTTGCAGGCCTTGCCGGCTTATACTTCCTGAATTGGACCCGGCCGCCACCCCGGAACATCTCAACTCCAATCAGGCACTGCTGGAGAGGGGTGCAGGTTGGTCACTTGGGCGGGTCTGCAATCGGACAAAATAAATATTCCCAAGTTTGGCATATACCGTTTTTCCTGTATTAGAGTCCCTCCCCTTGTGAGGGGGTGGAAGAATAGAGTCCCCGCGCGGCTCTAATACAGGAAATACGATGCAAATAAAGTGGTAACGAGCAGGGGTGCTCACGGATACGGATTAATTCCGCGGATTGTCCTGATATGGATAACGATTGCTGATAAATCGGCGGATAGGGATATGAATTCCCCCGCATATATCCCGACACACTTTGTGAAAACGATCAATTTTAGCATGCAATGTCACCTATTTGTGTTCGGTGGACACCGAATCTCTGACGGGCCCCGAAGCGTTGCGCCGTTCAGCAGCCCATTGCCTTGAACTGCTCCAAAGGCGCGAGCTGAGGGCCGTGTCTGTGCACTTCAAAGTCTCATCCCAGGGCATCACTTTGACGGTAATTAACCATAACAGACTTTTTCCAAAATGTTCGGGTTTCAATTCCCCGGCACATCCATAAAAAGTATCACTGAAATTGGCATGGGTGGGATCATATAATAGACGGATCGGATCGAATTGTCAGTCAGTCGGATTTTCGCACCCATATGATCAATGTTTGCTAATACCATTTTTTGGACATGTAGGACAACACTCGGTCAATGTTCTTCCGTCGTCATTACCCCGCCAACAAAGGTACACCTCAAAAAGTTATGGCATAAAATCGATGATAGGTCATTTCGTAAAAATGCCACCCTTGGCCTTTCGTAAAAATGCCATTTAGGAGAATCCGGGGACCAAGTTTTGGGTTATAACTTTTTTAATACTGTATCAATTTCAATAAACTTGGTATCATTAGAAATATCTTGGTGTTAAGAAGCAATACTTCCGCAGAAGTCACGCGATTAATCCATTCTCGAAAAAGATATATTTTAAATTGTGAAAAACTAACAGTTTTAAAGCGTAACTTTTTCGAGAGTGGATTAATCGCTTGGCTTCTGCGGAAGTATTGATATACTTAACACCAAGATTCTTTCTAATGGTACCAAGTTTGTTGGAATTGGTACAGTATTAGAAAAAGTTCTCCGGATCAGACCCCAGGCCTAAAATTGAAATATTAAAATGAAAATCTTAGTTTACCCCACCATTTTCCCTATCTCCCCTCTCTCTTTGCTTTCAGTGACCTTCGCCGGCATTGATCCCGAAAGTCGCGTGTTCGACAACAACAACGTTTCCCAATTGCCCCCGACATATGTTCGTCAGGTAAATGAACGATGCATTGGCAGCTTAGTATTGTTGTTTAGGGTTGAGCGGTATCGGTACTTTTCCCAAAAACCGGTACCGATACTTGCCGGTACTGGAAAAGTCGGTACCGGTACTGGGTTTTTTTGTCTTTGCAATAACAGCTTGCCTGACACATGGGCGGACGCGGGAAAACCCGACACAAACGGAAGGCTGTCCGATATTCTGAGTTTTGGATTTTCCGGATTCGGAATTTCCTGTTCCGGGTTTTCCAAAGCCAGATTTTCCGGAGTCGGATTTCAGTTCAGCTTTCGGCATTTCGTACTCATTCCCATTTAGGCGCCGATTTTTGGCTTTGTCGCCCGCAAATGCGTCACATCCGATCACAGCGGCAGTGTGGAGAACGCGTGCCATCTCTTCGCTGAACTTGACCCGGGCAAGTCTCCAATTAGCGATTCCAAAATTGTTCGGCACTTTCGAACATTTTAAAATAAATGTCTTTTTGATTGTTGCTATTATCCCCTTTTTAGACCAATTTTTCTGATCATTAATTCCCCCAAACTGCTAATGATCACTTATCCCCGCGGATCTGCCATTTTATTGATCATTCTGATCTCTTTTCCCCGAAATTACCATTTTTTCTGATCACTTTTGTCCCCGTTAAAGATCAGCCAGCCTCGGCCGTCGTCAGATTCATCACAAATGTTATGATGCCCATCGGGCGGGCGCAACTCCACCAAATTCATCACAGTGTCAATGCGCAATGAGCGATCCATCCACAGCATCAGAAAGCCACAACGAATGTACAGTATCATTCCCCCCTACGACAGTACAGTATCCTCTCTCTTGTGCCCTTTCCCCCTACAGTATTCTTCCCCCTCTTGTTCCCTTCCTCCCTGCCCTTCCCCCATACAGTGTCCTCCTCTTGTGCCTTTTCCCCCTACAGTATCCCCTATCTTGTGCCCTTCCCCCCCCCTCTACAGTATCCCCCCTCTTGTGCCCTCCCCTCTCTACAGTATCCCAACTCACATAGCCAAACATTGTTTTTGTGCCGTCTTTACTGATTCGCTCACTGATCAGTCTGCATTTTTTTTCGTCATAATTCATCAAATCTCGTCATTTTTGTCACATTCGTTCATTTTTCGTCTCGCTAAATCCCCCTCCCCCCATAAATGCGCCTTATCCAATCCAAAAGATTATTCAAATTCGTTCCTTTCTCACTCTATGCAAACTTTAATTAATTAAAATTTAAAGAATAAAGAATTATTTAAACATTTTTAAAGAGTTAAATGAATCTTTTTTTGTCCATTATTATTATTATTATTATGAAGTCATAGGCCGCCTCTCAATGTTTTGTTTGCGTTGTCATGGCAATGGCATTTTTCTTCCGCTGCTTATCCCCGGCGGCGAGCTTTTTGCCGCCACTGTCCATCCCCCCACTTTTTTCACAAAATATTGCACTAATTTCATACTTTTTCTCGGTTGGTTCCATCATTCGTTTGCTCATCGGCCCAGTGATTCACCCTAATTAATTAAACCATTCCCATCCCAAATTTGGCCATCATTTTGTTGATTTGAACCCAAAGTGCCGCTAGCCATCGATCGAAAAGAATCATTTTACTTACAATCGGTGAATGACCAAAATTAGCCGCTGCGGTAAATGGGCAATTGCGTGGGAGGGTTCAAGCGGCGGACGCATCGAATTGCGCCATGGAAGAGGAATAAGTTGCTGGAGGGGAGGAGGGAAAGCGGCAAATTGCGGGGGCATAATTGATTGATTGATAACACTTTCAGACCAATTGTGCTCTGCTTCATTGGCATTGACGGGGCCGGGAAGACGACCATTGTTAAGGCTTTGCAAGGAGGTTGGGTGGGGTAAAGTCCCGACCTTTCGGGGGCGATAATGTCGGGGAAAAGACAGGCCGAAAAATGTCAAGGACCCGGGAAGAGTGGCGCCGAAAAATGCCGGGTTCGGGAAATGGAATTGCACAATCGGGGACCGGGAAAGTAACACATGCCGAAGTCGGAGATCGGGCGGTTGGGGAAGAGACAGGCTGAAAATGTCGGGGAAGAGAATTGCCCAATAGGGGACCGGAGGGGTTTGGAGAGTCGGCTAATGGCTGCTTAACCCTTTTTTTGGCTTTGGCATTTGGCCAAACAATTTTTTGAACTCTTTTAGAAGACTTTGGTACTGTCCATGCCACAATGGGCTTTTCCAGAGCGGAGTTGCGCATCAAAAAGTATCGGATCACTGTGTACGATTTGGGCGGATCGGCACGAATTCGCGAAATATGGCCCATTTATTTTGCTGAGGTTTTGGCAAAGGCATTTTTTTATTCCATTAGCGAGGCACCCGAAAAGACACTATAAACTCAGTTAGAGACTATTTGGAAGCAAATCACCAGAGGGCAAAACAATAACCCACTTCAAAGCCACTAATAAAATGCCAATTGTGTCCCACCTCTATTTGACTCCCCCCTCGAGTTTAGGTGTTTGGCATTGTTTTTGTCATGGATTCGAGTGCCGTTAGCCGAGTCAGTGAGAACAAAAAAATGGTCGACTCTTTGGTTGGGCAGCCCGACCTTCTCGGCAAGCCCATTCTGTTTCTGCTCAATAAGAAGGACCTGCCCGAAGTGAGCAGATAAACAATTTCGTTGAAGCGATGCTCGGGGGATAACTGTTCGAGAGTCTCGAGATTGTCCAAAAAATTCGCGAAATTATGCGCGGCATTTTCCCCTATTTAGGCACTCGACGAAATGCAATTCTCCGAACGGTTTCATCTGCACTCGATGGCCACACAGAACAAGACGGACATCCGCGTGGTGTGAATTTGATGAAGGAAACTTCTTTTTTTTGGCATTAATTTTGTGTAAATTTTCCACTGAATTTAGGAGGGAATATGCGCTGTCAAAGGCACCGGCAAGGAAATTGACCAGGTCCAGGGATTGGTTTTGTCAGGGATTGGTCAAAATGGGGGAATGGAATTGAGCCCCCGGGGGAGGGAAAAGGGGGCAAAGAGTCGAACAAAATATGCCATTTTTAAAGGTCATTGTGGAGGGATTGGAGTGGCTGATCGAAAAAGTGTTGGACAATTACGACAGCATTTCAAAGGGCGTTGAAAAGGCGTTGAAGGAATTGAAGGAGCGACAAGCGCAGGAACGGTTGGAGCGACAGCATCGGCTGGCACTAAGGTGGGGGTGATTAAAATGCCAATCTAATTGATTGGCTAATGCCATCGTTTTGATCGGTCAGTACGTCCAAAGAAAGTCCTGAGGCGGCTGGAACTCCGGTGAATGGTGATCAAGACGAAAAGGAGGAGGAAGAGGGCATTGATCAGAAGACACGGATCGGCACGGAAGAGCGGGAAAGGGACGAAGAAATAGTGCGCGAAAATGAGAGACTGCAAAACGTAGAGAGTTTGGCACAGAATGGAGCAGAGGTATTGATATTTCGCCGGATATTCATGAGGGAAAAGATATTGAAAGCTTAGCCAAGGACCCCACAGCGAATAAGCCGATCAAAAATGTAGAGGACGGATTAAACTAAATGGATATAATAAATAATGGAGATTTGGGGGAGGATAATGTGCCCCCATTTATTCGCCTAATTTTCAGCCAATTAATGCATCGCCACGAGGAGGACAAGCAAATGGAGGGATCGATTACGCTATTTTTGAGATTAGTCAACAAAAAATATGTGCCATTGGAGACGGACAAATAAATGAGGCCGTGACGACAAATGATGAAGAAAAGAAGAAGACGGAAGAGGAAAAGGAAGTGAGAGAGGAGGAAAAGAGAGAAGGAAGCGCCGGAAGGGAAGAACGAGAACAACAAGTTCAAGCAGTTCAGCGAGGAGAAGAGGGAAGGGAAGAAAGTACCGAGAGAGAAAGGAGTGCAGGAAACAGAACAAGGGCAGAACGAGAACAACAAGTTCAAGCAGTTCAGCAAGGAGAAGAGGGAAGGGAAGAAAGTACCGAGAGAGAAAGGAGTGCAGGAAACAGAACAAGGGAAGAACGAGAACAACAAGTTCAAGCAGTTCAGCGAGGAGAAGAGCAAAACAAAGAAAATGCACAGCAGAGAGAAAGGAGTGCAGGAAGCGAAAGAACACAAATTGAAGCAGTTCGGCAACAGGGAATTGTTGAAATTGAGATGCGACAAAGCGGCGGAAGTCGCAGCAGCAACAGCAGAGGCGGCGGCGGAAGTGCCAATCGACAAAATGGGCACAAAATTGTTGCAACTTTGCAATGACCGATAGATAATGTATGTATATATACAGACAGATAGCAGCGGACCATGGCCAACGGCTTTGACAACCACAGAATATCCCTTTTTTTGGTTGACACTCCGCCCATCGCTAATCCATTTTTAATTTGTCAAACACTTGCAAATATTTAATTTTGAAAAATGATAATAAAAATACATTTACTTAAATCTCTTCCCCAACCAATTTAATCCATAAATGCAAAAAGCACAAAACTGCTATTAATTTTGAGGTAAGATAAAGCCTGTTTTTAGATGAGCAATTTAAAAATTTAAAAGTCATTTTCTGATTTTAATGGAAATTCTCGAATAAATTCAAAAAATCATTGTTGGAATGAAGTGGCGCTTTCTTCTTTCCTTTTCAGCGGTCATTCATTTAACCTCACAAAAATTGAACCAAAAAAAATGACGAAAAACGAACAAAAAAATATAAAACAATTTAAATAAAATGAACAAATTAAATAAATGTGCTTTTGTTTAAGTGTCAGTCTTCCCATGTCAATGAGTGCCGGTCGCCCACTCGGAGCTGACAATTCCGCTTGCCGTACCAATTCACATAGGCAAATTCGTTGTTCGACACAATGGCGTTGAAGCGCCCGCCGAATTTTGCGGCGGCTTCGCTTTCAATCCTTCGCGCGGCTTCCAAATTGTCCGACCCGGACTCCAACGAACTCTGCACAACTTGCCTAAATTCGTCCGAATATTTTGGAAATTAAACCCACCAAAATTATGCCCGTCCACCTCAACTCGCGATCTTCACAGCTAAGCCCCGCTTCGTCGGCACTGTCCGCGTCCTTTGCCGCCATCGCTGTGCCGTCGTCCTCATAATGCTCGTCCCTCTCGGTGCCCGCCTCTGCTGCTGTTGGTTTCTGTTGTATGATGTGTAAGCATTTTGTGTTCGTTTGGAGCGTTATAAAACCCGGAAAACCGTAACGGGACGTTTTAAAGACCGAATGTTTTTGGTCCATAACTTTTTGATTGCCAACCAATTATCACATTCATCTTTTGTGAAGCTAATGTAATCAGAAGCAATAGCGATTAAACAACATATAAGCCTGGCCTTTTTATTTGAAATAAAGTACAGTAATCTCCCTAATCTTTGATTGACTTATTTTCCGGGAGCCCATAACTTCTTACTTGTTGTTGTTGTTCCGGCTGATTGTTGTTCACCATTTCGTATGGGTTTTCTGCAAACGGTGCTTCTTCTTCCGGGCCTGCCGATGTTGGCACCGTCGCCTCTTTTGGCACACCATCGTTCTGTTCATCTGTCGATGATTGATTTGCCGGCGGTGGAGGAGGGGGAGGAAATGAAGCCGCTGCTGGCAGAGACGGCTCATCAGGCGGAGGGGGCGAATGCGCAGGTGGCGCTGGCGGAGGGGGAGGCGGCGGAATGTGAGGACGGGACGCGAACGGTGGCGGCGGCGGTGGTTGGTCTACGGGCGGAGGTGGCGGCGGAACGGCCGTGCCGACTGAAACAAACGCCGGGGGCGACAAAGTTTCTCCTTGCTCATGCTCTGCTGCTGGTGACAATGTCTCTTGTGCTGCTTCCTCGTGTTCCTGTTCTTTGTTCATGTCTTCGTAGTTCTCAATTCCTTCGCCACCGCCAGCCAATGGCATTTCGTTGCCAAATGGCATTTGCGCAGTCGGAAGGCCAATTTCGTCGGCTTAACATTTTATTATCATTATTTTACACTGTGTTTTCTCTATCGGATCCTCGGGGATATTTGCTTATCCCATTATCCCCTCACTGGGAGTGGGCATTCTATTCTATTAAAGTTTTAGGAGTTCAAATAAAGGGGGGGAGGGGGTTAAATTAGAGGGGAATATCAAGCAAATGTGGAAATACAGCATTATGACTTATTTGAATAAAAATTCCAAAAATCACGGTTTTGGGGCAACGGCATTGGCATATGCTCAGCGGCCGGCTCTCCAGGCGCGAGGGACGGCGCAAATGGCAAGGGACTTGGAAGAGAGTCGCCTCCGTTCTCGCACATCTGTCCCGGCTCACAAGATTGCGGCGATTGAGGAGGCCCCGCGGGCTGCGACGAAAGCGGACTCGCCGCCGGCACGCAACTTTCAGCGGAAGTTGACTCACACGGCTCGCTGGGCAATGCCGGCGGCGCAACGGAACCGCATTTATCACCTTGGCATGACTTAAAGAGAATTTTGGCCAAATTTTCGAAAAATTGTAAGCCCTTACTTCGCTTTTGCCCCCAATGGAAAGAGATGAAGGAGGAGGGCATTCACCCTAAATTAGGCGAACTCAATGTATATCGAAACAATCCTTCACTTCCCACACACATACTCCTCTCTGTGCAAATCCCACTCCTCCTTGGCATCCGCTTCCCTGGCATCCTCCGCCTCGGCAACCCCCTCCTTGAGATCCGCTACCCTGGCATCCTTTTTCTTGTGCGCCGCTTCCCTGACATCCGTTCCCCTGACATCCTCCTCCTTGAGATCCGCTTCCCTGGCATCCTCCTCCTTGAGATCCGCTTCCCTGGCATCCTCCCCCTTGGCATCCGCTTCCCTGACATCCTCCTCCTTGAGATCCGCTTCCCTGACATCCTCCTCCTTGAGATCCGCTTCCCTGGCATCCTCCTCCTTGAGATCCGATTCCCTGGCATCCTCCCCCTTGGCATCCGCTTCCCTGACATCCTCCTGCTTGAGATCCGCTTCCCTGACATCCTCCTCCTTGAGATCCGCTTCCCTGACATCCTCCTCCTTGAGATCCGCTTCCCTGACATCCGCCACCCTGGCATCCTCCACTTTGCTGGCATCCTCCTCCTTGGCATCCGCTTCCCTGGCATCCTCCTGCTTGAGATCCGCTTCCCTTACATCCTCCTCCTTGAGATCCGCTTCCCTGGCATCCTCCCCATTGGCATCCGCTTCCCTGGCATCCTCCCCATTGGCATCCGTTTCCCTGGCATCCTCCTCCTTGGCAACCCCCTCCTTGGGAGCCGCTTTCCTGGCATCCTCCTCCTTGGGATACGCTTCCCTGACATCCTCCTCCCTGGGAACTACATGCCTGACATCCTTCTCCCGCCTGGCCGCCTCCATGGCATCCGTTTCCTTGGCATCCGCTTCCTTGAAATCCTCCTACTTGGGATCCTGTTCCTTGTGACCCACTTCCCTGGCATCCGCTTCCTTGACATCCTCCTGCATGGCATCCGCTTCCCTGGGATCCAGCTCCTTGACATCCACTTCCTTGGCTTCCTCCTCTTGGACATCCATTTCCCTGGCATTCTCCTCCTTGACATCCGCTTCCCTGGGACCCAAATCCCTGGCATCCTCCTCCTTGGCATCCAAATCCTTGACAGTTTCCACCTGCTCCCTGAACTGTTTCGCCTTGACTGCACGCTCCCACTTGACAGTTAACATTGTTCCCCCTTTGTTGTCCCCCTCCGGCGCAGCATGCCGCGCATTCCGTGCCCCCGCATGCCGACGAAGTTGCTCCAACACTCTGTTGGCATTCTCCACCGCCGCTACATTCGTTGCTCCATTGACACCCACAATTGTAAGTGTGTTGTGTCCGCTGGTAGCCGAATGGACGCGGGTAATTTACAATTAGCGGCGACGCGTAACTTCCACCACCGCCGTATCCGTAACTTAACGTAAATGCAATAAACAGGTGGTTGGTAATTAGACACTGTCATCAGTGGCCACAGTTATATGGTCAAAGGCTTAGGCTAAACCCAAGTTGCTTAGCCCCGGTTATTTCTGCTGGAATGTGCCGAAAATGCAAAATATCCATCAATTCATTGTAATCAATGCCCATTTGGACAAAATAGGGTTTAAAATTTGTTTGTTCTTGCTTCGTGTCACACGTGGGAATGGCCGGCGCACAACCGACGGGCGACGAAGGCGGACAGCAAATTGTTCTGCCAAATTGGAAACAAATGTATGGATGTTGTCATTATAAAGTGGTGAGGGAGAAAAGGACACATCAAAAAATTTAGTCACTAAACTTTCCTCTATTAAAGCCCCCCCTCCCTCAATAGTCCCTTTAACATACGTTCGAGGGGGGTGGCTGAAAAATTTGCCCCTATCAAATTAAGCAAGATATGATCGATCGCTGAGCGGCTAAAACGCCGTAAGGTGTGGGGGTTAATAAGAGCCTTTAAGAGAAGCGGCTTATGGACCTGGTAGCTCAACAGAGGAAGAGATGTCCACGGATTGGATAAAGGTCGTGGGGTCAAATCCCATCCAGGCTTTACCATTTTGCCGATTTCTTACTGTACTTACTGTCCTCCACCTGCCAAACAGCCGTTTGAGCGTGCAATGGCCAACACATTGAACAGAAACAATTGAAGGGGAGGCGACGAGGGGAGCAGCCGTAGTGAGTTCAGGCACAGCTCCAACACTGCGCGGACGCTTCCCATCAGTTGTGAAACAACAACAAAAAAAGTGCCGTGGCCGTCGATAAAAAATAAAAGAGACAAATGACATAAAACAGAGAAATGGGATAAGGGTTAGACACAAAGTTGATGTGAACAACAATAAAGGCTATCATAGTACATTGGGTCGGGGGACAAAAAACAACTCTCTTTTTGGCACTCTCGCCTGATCAAAGTCGACTTAATCCAAAGCATTTGGATTGCTTTTGTATTAAAACCTTTTACGACAAGACAAATTTTACTATTTTGGCACCGCTTCCGTTTCGTGCCGTTGTTTGGGATTGAAACCAAAATGTTCTTTCACGGATGAAAAGCATTGATGCGCGCGCGCATCACTGAGCACCGAATGGTTCGGTTTCTTTTTCCTTCCCCCCGGGGGATGTCATCCATCCGCCGATGGCGCCAATAATTATTTATTGTAATTGTTCCGTTTTTGTTTCTTCGTACGCACTGTGCCGCCCATTAAGCGAGGAAGAACTTACAATATATGCCAACAAGTCAATCAAAGAGAGGGAAAAGTGTGAATAATGTGTGTGCCCACCAAATCCAAATTCAGCCCATTCATCCCACTGCGCGACTGTCTCCCGCCCCCCGTCGCTCCACTCGCCCCCCCCCCCCCTATTCATAGCATAGCAAAGGCCTTGGAGGAGAGGGGGGAACGGATCACACCCCCCCCCCCCCCCCCTCTCCCCCGTTTTTAATCCGGAATTCACTGGAAGAAAATCTCCAAGACAGCAGCAGAGGAGGAAAGGGAAAGGAATCTGAAGAAGCATTGAAATAAATGACGGACAGTTTTATGGGATAAAGCGCGCGCCGGGGGGGATGTGAACTATTTTGGATGGAAGAATGAAAGGGAGGGAAGGGCCAACCGAATTTTCAACAAGAGAACGCACATCCAAACAGTTAACTTGTCGAATTTGTAAAAAAATAAGTTTTCCATATGGCGTCTTTTTTTCTATGCGACTGTGGGTCTTTGTACGATTTCGTCGAAATCGAACGTGGTCGTAGATTTAAATACAATCCACATATGATCGATGATCAGTGGCACGCCTCCTCCCATATATTTGCGTAGGGAGGCGCTCGTGACCAATAATGATGCTCGAGTGTCCCGTCCCGAGGTTTAACCGAGTCTCGGGAAACTTCGATTCTCGAGCATATCACTGTGACCATGTCTGTCCAATGCCGACGGATGGGAGAATATTTTACTATGAATTACATACGCGCAAAAAAAACATTGATGAATATTGAATGACCGAAATATTAACAGAAACAATGAATGGATGATGTATTATATTGTAACAATAACAGTGCAGCAATCGCCCTCAAAGCTTTATCCAATCCAATGAATGGCCAAACATTTAATTCAGTCGCTGTCCTCCTCCGCCGCCGCCGCCCTCGTCGGTCCATCCTCCTCCTGATCCTCCTCCTCCTTGGTCTTCTTCTCGCCACCATTGTGTTGCTGTTGTTGTGCCCGTGCCGCCTCCTCCTCGTCGGCCGCCTTGTCCAACCCTTTGGGCGCAACCAATCCCTCTTCTTCGCCCTCCTCGTCCTCTTCACTTTCACCCTCCGCCTCCTGCTGCTCTTCCAGCAGTTCCATCCGCCTCTTCACCGCCTCCTCGTCCAAATCGGCCAACACTTTCGGCTGAAAATTAGTTGGCCAAATGAACAAAATTTTGGCAACAATATTTGGGTTTCTTCCTTACCGCAACGATCACTTTGAAGGTGCCCTTGTATGACTCTATGCACTCTTTGATAGCATCCAATGCTTTGGTCACTGCCTGTCAGTTTAATGGGGAAAATATACAATGATAAATGTTGTAAAAAGTATAAAATAATAAAAATGATTAAACCCCCACTCGAATTCAATTTCCCTTGAATTGTTAACCAAACCGCTGGGAGACCATGGAATTCCTAATAAGGCGCAGACGTGGGAATGGGTTCAAACCCGGCCCCTAGGGTTAGTCTATAGTTATATCATGTTCAATAATGAACCCCTAATAATTTAAGCATGCTTTTTGTTAGACTGTGTTACGCGCTTTTGCGAATGTTTGGGTGGAATTTGTTTAGCAAAACAGCGATTGCCTTGAAGGGCCCCACGAAATTTTCCGTGCGCTTTGTTCTCAGCAGCTCTTGCACATGCTGCACACATTTATCACCTTTTTTACCAGAATAGTGCAATAATCGTTTGATCATTTTCTGAATATATATAAAATAAACGAGGGATCCCTTTTTGGAAGGTCCGAAACTGAATGGAGGATTAGCACACTTTTGGCACGAAGTCACTCATTTTTGTCATAGTCGCAAGCACTTCAACCCACGCCAAGAAAATGTTCACTCATTCACGTAGTGTAAAAATTTATTTTTGGCACCCCCACCCATCCCACCACTCATTTCCGCTTTTAATAAAACCCTAAGAAAAACTAACTTCCATGCCGGCCTCGCGGTCCATCGTCTGTGTAGCTAAAATATTTGTTCTTTGTTAGAGGAAACTTCGGGGAAAATGCATGAAACTCACTCACAACAAACAGCGGGGCGGCAATCAGATTGATCTGTGAACAAATGATTAATTGTCGCTAAAAGCATTTATCATTGAAAATATAAAATTCGTCTTAATCGAAAAAGAAAAGGTCCAAAAGTCTTTTTCGAACCTTTGGAATCCAAATTCCACTTGTTTTCAAATACGGTTATCTGGCCGTAGGGAACAACTGACTTTTATTGGCATTTGTTCCGTGGACATTTTCTTGCCGACCATCAGCGCCTTCTTCACCGCCTCAATGCCTTCGTAGGAGAAGCAACTCACTTCAATGTCCGCCCGAATTTTCAACGCCTTCGGCGTCAACTTTTTTTGGATTTCTTCAACCAGTTTTTCGCGTACATCGGCATCAATTTCGCACTCATCGAACACTGTTGGGTCTCTTAAGAGGTGTTAATTGAAAACCATTTTTTTTTTTGGTTAAGACCCAAAACCGAACAGGGTGGAATCGAGAAACCGGACCACCGGTTTAAAAATGATAGTATGTTTTTTTCTTGAACTACGGTCGGAAAGGTTCATCAAAAAACTGCAAATTAAAAATTGAAAAGCAACATACGTCACAGCCTTTGTGAACACCTCATATGAGCCTGCTTTCTTCTTCATTTTTCGGTCGAAATGCCAAGCAGTCTAAAAAAAGCAATGGAAAAGGTTTCTTTCCCTCCGTTTCCTTCCAGCCATTCTTTCCCGAGACATTTCTTTTCCAGAACATGCTAAAACCAATTATTTACCTTATCGTATAGCTCAAGCAACTGCGCATTGTCCGTGTAGCCCAATTGCCCGGCGACATGTCGCAGAATGCTATTCACCGCCTTGGCGCGAGCAAAACGGTCAAAACACAAGACCAAATCGGTAGGATAAACGCGCCGTTTTGACACATCGATGACACCTAAACAGGGGCATGAAAATAGTTCGAATGTCTGTATTGCAATTTGTTTCATCGTATCCGACCCTTTTCGACACGAACAACGACAACACATTCGCTCCTGCCAACTTTGATCAGTTTGTTCACTGAACGAATGCGACGCCGGGAAAGTTCCGACAGCTGAAGCATTCCCTCTGAAAATAAATTATTTCTAACAAAGTTGCAATTTCCCCTTGGTGGCAGGCAGGTGGGCATAATCGGATTCATTCAAAAAACACTCAGAATAGACCCAAAAAAACACTGCTGTATGGTTAAACATTCAACCATTACATGTGATGGGCAATGAGTCGGAGCAATCCTTCGGGGCTAATCACGGGAAGCTATTTAATTATGATTGTCTGTTTCGACAAATAAATGTCTGTAAACAATGCACCTTTGTTGTCGTATTCAGACAGTGTAACGTAAGCGCCGACGTCTTCAATTTTGTCAATTTTCACCATCACCGGGTCATCAGTGGCCGGAAATTCGTCGGAATAAAAGCGACATGAGAGTGTAGACATTTTAAAACGCGCTGAAAATTCATGTTTATTGAAATTGAAAGACTTTGATTAAAAAAAAGATAAATAAGAATCGAGTAAAACCAACATTCATAATGATTGCGAAACAGTCAATATTGTATTTTCTTTATAAATTAAAAACTGATAAAAAATTATCAAGCAAATAAATTTCTGTAAATACTCAAAATATTCGAGATCACTTGGTCAAATTCGAAAACGAATTAGAAATAAATTAATTAGTGTCTCCTTATCACTTCCGTCACCGGTGTTATGGTCATTCATGCAAATATTTCAGAAACCATTCCCTGTTACAAAGAGAAATTGTAAAAAGTTTTTAATTAAAAATGTACGAACTTTGCATGTCGGACCACTTCTTCCATGGTGCCTGGCTCTTCGAAAAGATGAGCTAAATTTTAGGTACAGTTTGACATGAAAGATAGTGAAATTATTGTTTACTTTTTGACAAAATGTTCGAAATATAGTCATGGTGGACCGGAATTAGTCTAAATGGATACCAAGTCGTGGCTAAAGCCCGTGTAAATCATGACAAGGGTTTTAGAATGATTTTATGCTATTTTAATTTGTGAAGGGCAAAGAACGAAATTTTAAAAGAGCCATATTTAAAAAAATTTGGGACACAATTCATTTGGACCATCGGAATTCGGTAGACAAAATAAATCGGAAATTACTTGCTCCTGGCACAATGTGAAGTTTCTTTTGCGTGCAGTTGGTCAGCGCGTCCAATGCGCGTTCGTTCATGCCGATCACGGGCCCGTCCAAGCCGCCCACCAGCAGCAGCGTGGGCGCACGCACGCGGTCCAACACATTCATTGCCATGTCAGGACGACCGCCACGCGACACAACCGCGCGGACGGGCGTCGAGGAGTCGGTGAGTGCGGCGGCGGCCATCAACGCGGCACCGGCACCAGTGCTGTACAAAAACTTTTTATCCGTTTATTGGATGTTTTCTTTTAGACATTTCGATAGGAATGTACAAAAAAAAGGCTTAGTCCGGAGGCGGCTAAGAGATTCTGGGTATTTACACCCTTATCCCACCCCCCGGAAAGAAATTTCTTTTTGGGCCCTAACAGAAAAATACCAATTTTTTGATTCAGGTTGCTTTGCTTATTTTATGTGTAATAGCTTGGAAAAACTACTGGAAATGATAAGTTTTTAGAAGAAAGTGGCTTTTCTGTGAGTTTAGTTACTTTACCTCATTTTTTGGGTCGAATTAATTATCAAGAAAAATGTAAGCACCCCGGGTTAGTAGTCATTGAAATATTCACCTCGCTCCGAAATAGCCTTGGACGAGCATTGCTGTGCTCGCTCGTTTTCTTAGCCAGTCAGACGCGAGTTGAAGACGTTTGGCCAGCAACGGAATGTCAAAGACGTTGCGACGGTCCAATTCTTCGTCTGGCGTCAGCAAATCCAACAGAAAGGTGGCAAGCCCAGCGCGGCGAAGTTCGGCCGCCACCTGCGCATTGCGCGGACTTAGACG
>JAKKIK010000965.1:0-20878 GCA_024500135.1 Heterodera carotae | reverse complement strand
ATAATATAGATTAAGTTTTTTTTTTTTATTTAATCAATTTATTTGAAAGGAAGGAGCGAGAAAACAAAAAAAAAATATTGTGTGTGGGGGGGGGGGGGGGGGGGGGCGGCGGTGCCGATAGGCGCCGAATTTTGCAAAAATTAGGTTAATTTGTTAACAGAAGATCCGGCGGTGCGCCGGGAAATTTTTTTGAATATTTTAGTGAATCTTGTTAATTAATATTTTGCATATAAAATCGCTTTAAAAAATATTTATTTTCAAAAATTACCATTCAAAATCGAAGTTTTCCCTGGAAATCCCAAAAATAAGAACAAAATAAGAGCAACTGGCTGAAATCAGAACCTTTCTTAGAAATAAAAATACTTTTAGTTTCTAAGATTTGGACCCTCAAAATCATAACATTTCTTAGAAATAAGAATATATCGGACCCCTGAGATGACCCCTTCTTCAGAATATTTTTTCCAAAAATTTCCATGCCGACTTTGCCTAAAAATTCAATATCACTTAAGTCCAATCCAGTCAGCATCCTCCCGCCCCAGTCTATCCTCCCCATTTCATGAATGATGAGAAAAACTTGCTGCCGATGTGAAGTCAATCAACAACAACAATCATTGTCTAATAATCATCATTATGCCAGCAGGTGGAGGAGGTGTTCTTCTGTTCTGCGCACCTCAACTGCCACCGCCCCAATCATCATCAGCAGCAACAAAGTGCCGCCGGTGTGGTTCTTCGTCTCCACTCAACAAATACTCCTTCACCTGCGCCGCTTAATAATTGCGCATTCGCCCCCCTCCCCCATCTCCCTCCACCGCTGGTGCCTCCTCACTGATTGATGCTGGTGGTGGTGGCGTGCCTGCATAGTGTGCAAAAATTTATGAAGATTATGACGAAAATTGAGTGCATGGCGCTGCTCTCTTTGTGAGCGACACCCGACTCTTATTGCCGGGCCGCACTTGAGCGACACCCAACTTGTAACGAACTTATATGCAACGCCGTACTTGACGGATTATGGTCACCTGCTACTGGGCGGTCCAAACGCCGTAGGGCGCAAGGGATTGATTAGATCCTTTAAACGAAAAGGCTAATTGGCCTGCTGCTGATTGGGTTCAATTCCCCTTTCTCATAGGAAAGCTTATTGCAATTGATCGCTGCTGGTGACGGTGGAGCACAACTTCAATCTCCTAGCAATAATAATCCTTACTTAGAGATCGGACAAACCAATAGCAAACCAAAACGAAAAAATATTTTTGGACCAATAGAAAACCAAGAGTATTGTTTTGATTATTGGTTGGTGAAAATCGATGGAAAACCCAATACAAATCAATACCAATAGAAAACCAAGAGTATTGTTTTGATTATTGGTTGGTGAAAATCGATGAAAACCCAATATAAACCAATACCAATAGAAAACCAAGAGTATCGTTTTGATTATTGGTTGGTGAAAATCGATGAAAACCCAATATAAACCAATACCAATAGAAAACCAAGAGTATCGTTTTGATTATTGGTTGGTCCGGGTTTCCGATCTCTAATCCTTAACTGTTGCTTTTCTACCCCCGACTCGATGACATTTTTGCCACAAACGATTCGGGGTGTACGAGTAGGAATTGTATGAATTCACTCAATACGATTTGGCTTTTTATCATGACCTCTTTATTTCTTTGATTCAAAATGAGACTGATCAAATTTGTCCCGACTCTTCTGATCAAATTGAAAATACTTCAACTATTTTTCCTATTTGGTTAGTTCGAATTTTAAAATTAAAAATTGAAAAAAATTATTGCCTCATTTTCCAAGTTCCGTCATTTACGCGTGCCGAGAAAACGCTTTGCGAAAGACGGTTGGCAGTGCTCCCACCGGCGGGCCCCTTTTATTACCAGCGCATCGAACTGAACAGTGCGGCACGCTGCGCCGAACGCTGTGTGGATGATTGGGAATTTTGTCGCAGTGCCGTACTAATTGAGGATATTCGAGTTAGCGTTTTTTTTGTTATCCTGTTTTATGCCAAGTTCATTCCCTGTAATATAGCCCCTTTGTAATAGTACCCCCTAGATTGAGTCTCCCTCTTAAGATTTAAAAATAGAGTCCCCTCACCAGCAACCCAAATAAATCACTCAAATCAACCCCCCCATCTTTGAGGAGGATAAAAAATTAGAGCATTCGTGGGCTCGAGTACCTAGAAATACGATATTAATAGTTAGGTATATCGAAATTCAGGATTATGATCGGTGGCTGGGTGGTTAAACGCCGTAGGGCGGGCGTTGATAAGACCCTTTAAGATAAACGGCTAATGGGCCTGGTAACCCTCATCAGAGGAAGAGCAGCTGTCCACGGAATGGATGAAGGTCAAGGGTTCAAATCCCACCCAGGCTTTACCATTTTGCCGATTTCTTACTGTATGTTCGTATTTCAGAACAAATCGCTATGCCAATTGTATGGAAGCAGTTTTGAATCACACATTCCGCTAAATCCGCTAACATTGTCATCACTGCAGACCGATCCAAATCGTCTTCTACCAATTACACTTATTGAACTCACTGACGCGCCTTGTTCATCCAAATTTGCTCGCCATGCAACAATTTTGGATCAGATCAGCGCCGTTGCGCGAGAACAACTTCGGCTAATCCCTGGTCCGGCTGTCAGAAATCGGTTGGATCTCGCGGCGGTGCACAGTGAAAGTATGGATCTTACAGATTTGTCTCCTATCCCACAATTTGGTATTCCCGACCGTCCTCGATCCCTAATGGCCTACTCAACGATCCCCTATATCCTACTATATACCGTAATTTCTAAAATAAAGCCCCCGGGGGCCTAACTTTCAACCCCCTTCAAAAGAGGGGCTTTATTTCAGGGGGGGGGGCTCTACATCAGGGGGGGGGGGCTTTAATTTAGGAATTACGGTAGGCATCTTTTTTCCCGGGAATCTTATGCTATCTAATTAAGAGCCAAAAGAAATCGACATTGATCCGTTCCGTGAACATGGAAAGATGGAGCAACAGCAGCAATTGCTGAACATTGACGAGGCACAACAATCTGCTGCTGGTGGAAAAGGTGAACGTACTGACAGTGACCTGAAATCGACAAAAGTCGGCTTAATTTTTTAATTTTTCTTCGAAGTTACCCCAGATATCAGGACAGCTATCAGGGCATCCAGAATAAGGGACCCAGATAGTTTTGACAAACATTCTAAGATATGGGATATCAAGGGTATATGGATTATCCAAAATATGGACTAACAGGAAAAATGTACCAGGAATGGTACACTCAGGGGTTGGAATATTCAGGATATGGTAAAGCCAATGTATTGGATTTATGGTACAGGGTATGATATGTCCAAGATATGGAAGTGGAATTTAACTAATCATCAAGTTTGTTTGTTTAGCATCGGATGAGACATATTTGGTACCATTTTCTGCTGCGTCCTTATCCCATCAACAACAACCATCGGGCTTTTCATCATCCTCCAACGGAAATGCCGAATTCGTCGGTTTGTAAGAAAGTCTTCAATTTGTACAATTTTGAATTTTAAGTGTCTTTGGATGAATTCTATTTTTCTCATACAAAATTTCCTGAACAGGTGGCCAACCACCAGCGCCATTGCAATTCCCGCGCAACGGTTTGCCCATTCAACCAGTAATAGTGTCAAGAGGCGGAAATCGGCAACAATACAACAACATTGGCTGTCCAAGTCTGATTTTGGCCTGATTAGCGTAAAGCTTCCCACCCTTTTTTTGAGTGAGGCTGAAAAAGAAAAGCCCTTCCACCAAAAACGAGCCATCTTTTTGAGGCGGTTGATGAAAATAAAGCCCCCGGGGCTCTATTCTATGCAAATCAATTTAAACACACAAAGATGGAATTTGTTCGAGAAATCCTTTTGAGGCGGTTGATGAAAATAGAGCACCCCGGGGGCTCTATTTTATGCAAATCAATTTAAACACACAAAGGTGGAATTTGTCCGAGAATTGGTGCCCAACTGAACAATGAGGACGATGTGTTGCAACAACAACAACCAGCGACACCATGCGCTGCGCGAACAAGTTCGGACCCATGCGCTCCACAGGCACAATGGATGGAATGGACTTCCTCAACCAGTGGCTGTTCAGTGACATGCGGAAGTGGTTGGCGCGAGCGACGCCGTTACTGTTCCAGTGGGAATCAAGACAAATGCAAGGGTACGGTCAAAAAAATGTGCATCAAATTTAGTGTGCGGCACGGTAACGGTAAACGGTAAAATATTACTGAAAATTACCGATTTACTAACATTTAGAGATTGGAAGCAAAACAAAGAAAATCAAACAAAACAATATATTGGACCAATAGAAAACCGAGAATATTGTTTTGATTATTGGTTGGTGGAAATCGATGAAAAACCAATACAAACCAATACCAATAGAAAAATTGTCTCTAATTGTACATATGTGCAACACCAAAAATCTAATTTAGGCGAAGCAACTGACCGTGAACAGTGTATAATGCCGGCATGCAATCAATGGACGGAATGGACTGATTGGACTCAGTACGACAATAAATAAAAAATGACCGTATTTTCCTATTTATCCCGGGGACCAAATGATGACTGTTCGATTCCAGGGGCTTTATTAGAATGCTGGGGAAAGTATTTATTAGACGGGAGGCTCTATTTCAGCGCTCTAAAGAAGCCTTTATTGGGAGGGGGTTTAATACAGGTAGTGAATACGATAAGAAAATAGAAGTACTTTTTCTGTTTCTATTTAGATGTTCCAAAAGTTGCGGCGGTGGACAACAAATGAAACGGCGCACATGCCAAAATGGTGACCAATGCGTAGGAGCACCCAACGAATCGCGGACATGCAATGACGAACAATGTCCTACGGTAGGTTATCACTAGAGATCGAACGATACGATTTTTTTTTGATTTTTTCGGTTATATCGTAAAAATACCGATTTTTTCGGTTACGATATTTTTTTGATATTATCGGAAAAATACCGATCGACCCTTCTGTCCGGTCTATAGTTGTCACTAGGGTTCAGCGGGACTTGGGCTAGTGTCCCGATTTCGATTTTTAACTGTATGTAAGCCATCATAAAAATTTAGTGGGCCAATTGGGGCTCCTGGAGTGAATGTTCAACAACTTGCGGTACAGGCGTTCAACGAAGTTTGTGCGCAGTTTCTTTTCACGTTTAAGAGTCTCGACCAACATTTTTTTGTTACAAGGAGTGCGCGAGTGCACGTCTCGACACAGTGCAAATTGTGCGGTTGGTAATGCGGTTGAACATCGCGAATGTGAGTCGCGCAGCTGTCCAGAATGGGCACAATGGGAGCCATGGTCGACGTGTTCAAAGAGTTGTGGTGCTGGAGAATCGGTGACTCATTTTCAAATGTCCAAATAACATAACGGGCTAATCCTCGAACATGCGGTGGCAAGAATATCGGGAATCAAGTCTAGAGAATGGGAGGGGTGGTCATGTCGAGGCGACCAAATTATCGGGTGCCGGGGGATTCCGATCAGAAATTTCCAATTTATAATTTTGATTATTAATTTAAAAATTTAAACGCATTAAATTCCAACGCCTTTATCTCCCATTTTGATCGTTGAAATAACTTAATCACTTGTACTAAAAACATTAATCTGTACGGCAAAGGCCCAGTCGGGATTGTGGGTTGTGGTCTAACTCACTTTGGTGGCAACCAAAAGGTACGTCGCCGGGAGTGTCGTAATGCGGCACCCAAGGAGCAGTGCCAAGGCGCGGCTGTGGAACGCTTGCTTTGCAACACACAACCGTGCCCTGCATTGACGGAATGGACGGACTGGTCATCATGCACAAAAAGTTGTGGAACCGGTGGCACACAAACGCGTAAAAGGTCGCGCGGAGCGAGTGTCAATTAGGTTTCCTCCGAGACCCTTCGGGGGCAGCAAGAAACGTGGTCGGGGGGATTGGATTGGGGACAGTTGGAGTCGAGGAGGAACCCTATTGCCAACTACCGTCATCATTTGGCATTTTGCCATTTTTTGGATAATTTCCAGAGAGTGCCGACATAACGGGATGTTCAGTGACCAATGCACCGGTGCAACCAGTGAGCAAAAGCCGTGCAAACCGCTTGAGGCGTGCCCAAACTGGGCCGAATGGGGCGAATGGTGTAGCCGAAATGAGAACTAAAATTTTAAAAAAAATTTTTGCAATCCAGGTCCGACTGCACGACAACCTGCGGACATGGCCAACAGAAAAGGCAAAATTTTATAATGAATAATGCAACAAATAAACGTCAAATATTTTAAATATGTGACAAAATAAATTATTAAAAAATTTAAATTCCTTCCGGCAAAGGGTCCGAAAATGTTTGCCTTTGGGCTACGGTTGTGCCGGCAATGAGAATGATGTGCGCTCTTGTCAGAAAGCATCATGTCCAGTAAGTTATTGTAAAATTCAGATAGATACCTCATGAATTTTAATTATGGGGAGGATTAAGACTTATTTCAAAAAAAATTCCTATTTTTTCTGTAGTATTTTGATCAATGGTCCGAGTGGGGAGGCTGCAGTGTGACGTGCGGACGCGGATTCTGCGAGCGAACGAGAAAGTGAAAAAAAAAAAATTAAGATTGATTTTTTTATTAAGGGGTGGGCAAACTGTAGGCCCCCTGGGTGGGATTCGAACCCACGCCTGCACTCGTGGGAAGCATGGGCAGCCCTTCCACTGCGCTATCTGCCGGGCACTTTGTCAAACATTTTTCGGCATTTTCCTACAATTAATAAATTTGTTCAAGATGCATAAAACAACACAGTAGTGATGACAGTGCCAAAGAACCCTCTGCTGAAGGGCTGATGCCAATTCGTGAAGAAATGGTTGGATATGTTTAGCGTTTTTTGACATAAATTTCATTTAAAATTAACGAAATTTAACTTTAAAATAATTAATGCAGGTGGAAGGTACAAAACGTGAAAAGGGCCCGCCGGAGGACATCACTTCGGTGGACACACTTCGACCACGGACATTGGAGGTGTGAGCACAGTGTTCGAGGAAATCATTATTTTTTTTGTCACTCTTTCTGACCCAGAAAAAATTCTAAATTAGACTTACGGCTCTGAAATTTTTTTGGATCTGGCATTTTGTTAATCTCTACCATCATTCCTTGGCTCTGATTACTGGTACCAAACTTTTTTGGGTCCGGCTCCAAATCCGGACTAGTAACGGGATATGAGAATTCTGAATGGTTTATGATACATATACATATTAGAGATCGGAAACTCGGACCAAATTCAATTAATTGACCAATTTTTTGGTTTTTCAATTTTTTTTAATTTTTGGTCGGTTTTGATCAAACAATTAATTGGTCAATTTTTTGGTCCAATTATTGGTTTTTTTTGCCAAATTGTTTTGCTCGATCTCTAACACATATATCCCATGAAAAAAAAGGTGATCCAAAGTTCGTCAGTACTACGCCGATCACCGCTGATCAGTGCCAAATTAGGCCTTTTCAATGAGGAGGACAGTGTTGACCGGCGCGAAGCGATTTCCAGCGGAACACATCACTATGACACAAAAATAGTGCCAATCAGTGCCGGCGATTGTGTTGGGCCGAATGTGGAAAGGAAAGCCTGCGATGCGGGTAGGCGCATTCGTTCTCCTGGCTAAATCAAAAACCGGGGACGGTATTACGAGCCGGTCGGAATTTTTTGACGGCTCCTTCGACTCTGGGAAATTCGACTCCGGAAAGACCGACTCGGGAAAATTCGACATAAACACAACTTCCTGGTAATCTGACAGTCGGAAAACAGACAAACATTAGATTAAAAGCAAAAGTATGGTGATGGTCGAACTCATTGAATTTTTAAATTCAATAAAATTGATTTATAGATTTTATAATTTTTTTTAATTTAGTATTTGTTTTTTTAATAATAAGGTAGGGTCCGTTTTTCGGGTGTCATATTATCATGAAGTCGTATTTTTACAATAAAAAAAATGTTTTGCATTCAAGGGCCTTGCTGCGATTGGAGTCCATGGTCGCCGTGGAGCAACTGCATTGTCCAATGCGGTTCCACCGGTTATCGCGACAGATCGCGTCGTTGTGAGCTGACAAAAGTGACGGGAACGGAGACAACAGTGGGCAACAACAACGCATTTGCAGGCGGTCGGTGTTGTCAACATTCATTTTTGGCATTCAGAGAAACCTGGCATTCATTTATCTACCGTATTTCCCCGATTAAATTCCCTCTCCCCCTAATATAGTCCCCCTTTGAGAAGGGCCTGAATTAAAACCCCCACCTGTTGTAGATGCTCCGACCTCTAATAAAGCCCTCCCTCTCCCTCTCCTCCTAATATAGTCTGCCTTTGAGAAAGGCCTAAATTAAACCCACCTGTTGTGGATGCTCCGACCTCCAATAAAGCCTCCCCTCTCCCTCTCCCACTAATATAGTCCCCCTTTGAGAAGGGCCTGAATTAAACTCACCTGTTGTAGATGCTCCGACCTCCAATAAAGCCCCCCTCCTTTTAGAGGCTAAAAAAATTTTAGACTTTGGCTGGCGTTATCGTAAATTAAATGCCTGTTCAATTTGGTTTATTTTAGCTCCACAACAGCCTATTCCAATGTTTCCGTTTGGCTCACAGCGTAACAACAATGCATTTGGCAGCGCCGCTTTGCGTTGTGCCATTTGTGTAGGCGACTCGAGACAGACAGAAAGTTGTGCCATCCCAGCACCAAAAGGCATCTGTTCAGGTGGCTGGTAGATCACATTCATTGACCCCAAAAACAGTGATCTGATCCCTAATAATGTCCATGGTTAATTCCTTTTTCTAAAACAATTCAGTTCAGCGTAACGATGAAATGATGCCGCTGCTTCAGAGGGCAGAAGCTAAAACGCCATCGGCGGGTGGCTTTTCCCTATTGAGGGAGGGCATTGGCGTAAAGGAAGACGACACCTATGTCACAGTGAATTTTACTGTATTTCCTTTTTAGAGCCCCCCCCCCCCTCCCACGCGCTTGAATGGGATTTAAAAATAGTGACCCATGAAGCTCTAATACAGTTAATGAATAAATTATACATCGCTATTTAAATGACGGCAATTCGCAGGATTCAATGGGCGGAGGAGGAGAAGCATCACTAAGGATCAAAGATGAACGAAAACGAAGCAGCAGCCCAGCAACAGCAGCTGAAGATGGGCCAGTAACTGCAACGACGCGTCGGGTTGCTCACGGTAGGTTAGCCGAACTGAAATCGAAAATCGGGGGGGAGGGGTTGAAAAACTGATGGCTAAACGAAAACTGATGCCCAAAACTGAAACACCCCTAGCCTCTAAAGATGGGAATTTGAATAAAGAATTGGAAGAATTTTCTATTGGAATGCTCAATTTTGAAAGAATTTCGGGTTTTTTTTCAAAAAAGGACCGGGAATGGGGTGCCCCGGAAAAACGGGGATTTTTGCCCCTGTTATCCCCGGGTCTAACAAATAAGGTAAGCCCCGGTCTCGTTGCCGGTTTTTTCAAATGATCTCTATTATTTAATGCAAATTTCTTAACAAGGCACGATCAATTCCTTACCTTTTTTTTCAATCCTAGCAACGACCACTGCAACAGCAGCAGATGTGCTGCAGTTGAGCAACAACAATTGCGCGTGGACGCAATGGTCAGCTTGGTCGGACTGTGGCGGAGCCGAATGCTCAAAGGTATGTCTGGCATGTCGCGGTGCGCTGCACACACAATAATGCCGGGGACAACAATGTCGGAGGTGGCATCTCAGGGGTAACCTTGTCGGAGGAGGCCCGCCGGCGGATGACTTTTCGGGGATGGCACGTCCGAGATGGCATACACACACTTGACATTGGGACAATTTCTGCCAAAATGAGATTCTTTTGAAAAAAGTTGCTACACCGATATACCTGATTGCTTTTCGCGAATATCTCCGCTCTTAATAGGGATATCGAAAAATCAGCGACGACAAAAAGTTACACTCCCATATATAGACCCATGGGGTTATAAAATGGGTTACAGTATATGGGTTCGAGACCTCTTGGCTGCAATTGAATTAATTTCGGCGGTAAATGGTATGTGATATTGAAATGGCTTTAAAATGTGGGAATAATTTTTGTGGACCTATGGCATGCCTGAACCGGGGCTCGCTCAACTCCAGGGATTGCAGAACAAACGTTTTTTTTTTTAATTTACACCTATCGTACCTATTTAAAGAGGCGTTCTCGGACATGTGATGTATCTTTGTCGGACAAAAAAGGCTGTCAATGCCAAGGAAATTATGTTCAACAGACGAAATGTCCACCAGAGGAATGCCAGCAACAACAAAAATTGAACAATGTTTTTGTGGATGAAACCATTGGGCAAGTTACACCATTGAAGTTAAAAGAGTTGCTGATGGACGAGCCGAAGAGCAAATCTTCGCATTTGCCGTCAGGCGCCACTTCATTCATCCAAAGTGTCCAATTGATACCAAGGTGAAGTAAGCATTATGTCGAGTAGAGATTTGGTCGATTCACGATTTTCTTCGATTATTTTCGATCGAAAATTTTTAGATTTACTTTTCGATTTTTTTGATTTTAACCGAGTTTAATCGATCGAGCCTTATCTCCGGTCTCTAGTGTCAAGCCCATGATGGGGGAGGGAGGTGAACAAAGTTCTAAAGTAAAAGCTGCCCTCCGGCGAAGAATTTATCTCATTAGCCGAAATTTGTTGGAATTGTGCCAAGACCAAGAATGGGTATCCCCAATAGTTTACTTAGAGCCAAACACGCGGTCAAAATCAATATACTTAAACTCGTCTTTAAAGGCACAAATCTAGCGGAGAAGAGACGAAACAACAACTACATGAAGAGGCGGAGGCCATACAGCAAAATGGAAATGTTCGCCTCCCAATCGAATTGTCGTCGTTGAATTCCGGCACAGACAAACTGATCAGGATCAGCCGCTTCAAGGTCACTGATCAAAAGTCGCCATCATCAGCGACTGTTGAATGTGACATTGATGATTGGCTTCAATGGTCCGGATGGAGTGCCTGCGACGGCTCTTGCAGCGGCACGCGCGACGGCCACCGGAAGCGCCAGAGGCGATGCGCATGCGAACGGTCAGTTTGAGAATATTTACAATAGAAAGACTCTATTGTAAAGCTAGCAGGAAGGATCCTGATCGAGGCAACAGCTTCATCATATAACCAGGACAATAAATAGGTGTGAAATAAAAAATACAAATCTAGCATTTTGAAAAAAGATTTAAATAATCGCCACCCGGGTGGCAATCGAACCCACGCCTGCCTGCACCCATTCCATGTGGGCAGCTAGGTAGCTCGTCAATACTTATGGGTTTTGCCACCCCCGCTTAAAAATTTCTAAAAATTTTCTTTTTCGTTATTTTTTCGCTTTATTTCAAATATTTTTTTTTACAAAATTTTAATTTTATTTTCTTTCAAATTCTGGTTCGGAGATAGAATTTCAGAAAAAGTATCAACACAAAATCAGATTCGTAATCAACGCCCACAGAACTCCATAGGACCAATTTTCAGGAATTTTTAGGGGGAATAGTGTCAAAACCCATAAGTACCGCTTTCGATTTAGCCACAAATTTGATTTAAAAATTGGCTTGTTTAGCGGATGTGCTGGCATCTCGGAAGAAAGCCTCTCGTGCACGGTATTAGATTGTTCATGATTTTCCATGTTGTCACAATTTCTTGTTCACAAAAGGATCGAAAGAATTTACGATTTAGATTCGAATAAAAATCAATATTCGTTTTCCATTAAACTAAATTTTTTTTTCACCACTAGGTTCATAAATGTCAAGTAAAACATTTTGAAATTATTATTTCGATATATTTATTTATTTTTTAATTTTTGAAATTAGAATTCTGGAAGGTTGCTATGGTTACACAATATGCATACCGGAAATGCGTTTGAAGTTGTCTATGCCAACTTTGGTCTTCTCTTCCCCCCGCCCGTCACGCATCGAAAATTTTTAATAATTTTAGGTTATTTTTATTTTTGTACCATAAATGAGGACTGCTTATGGTTTGTATTGATATTATATTGTATACCCTACCCCTCAAATAAATAATTACCCAAAATTACCTAAACAACATTTTCATGCAAATGAACACTGTTCAATCTTCAAAAATTGTAAAAAAAAATTATACAATTAAATATTTTTTGTGAAAAATATGTGCTTTAGCTTTCCTCTGTTCCGCTTGAGCTTTTGCTTCGTGTCAACTCAAAGTTCGCCATTCTCTTCTTTTTACTCACATGCGCATTATTCATTTACAAAAGTTGGAATTTAATTGCATGCCGTATTTCCGACAATAAAACCCCCTCTCCCTCCCCTAAAATAGAGCCACCCCCCTCCCCGTAAAATAGACTCCCCCGTAAAACAGAGTCCCCCCCCCCCGTAAAATAGAGCCCTTCCCCCCGTAAAATAAAGCCCTTCTTAGGAAATACGATAAAACTAATTTTGAGGCTTTTTGTCAGTTTTTTCGTTGCCCTACCCGGTGCATGTGATTTGCTGTGAAGCGTTCATTGTGTTGCTGTTTGGCCCAATTGAAGCCGTCAGAATTTCATGGGGTAAACGAACTATTTAATGTTTTCAGCAAAGTGAGCTGAGCAGCAGTAGCCTCATCTAGACCCGCCCACCACATGCCTAACTCAATCCCCCCTATGTTTTTAGGGCCTCCTCCTCGGCCGACCTGACTTAAAAATATGAAAATCTAGACTTGATTTGGAAAAATAGCCGGGAAAAAACCCGGAGTCGGGAACCTGCCAGCGGTTTAAATTCCGTTTCATTTATAAAACTGTAAACCAATCCGTGACCGGGAAACCCGACTGGAAAATGGCGATCGGGAAATCCCGACTCCGTCGATCACTATTGAACGGCTGGCCAACGCTGGCTCTCACTGCCCATTTACCCGGGCATTACACATCCATTTCTTTCACTTTGAAGTGTTCTACTTAAGCTCGCACCGGAAACTTAACTGAAACATCATCCGACCTCGTTTTCTCGCTTCTGCTAGGCTTTGCTGTGGTGGTTTTCAAAAAAAAAAAATTCAAAAATACATACATTGCCTATGCCCTCCCTCCCCCAGGCAGCTGTTTGTGCATATTTGGCACTCCTTCAAACATACGTCGCATTGGTCGAACAGATTGGGGCCGGCATCGAGTTTGTGCTAGTAATGCTGGAGGCACTGATCCAACTCGTCACTATGATCACTTTTTCTTGCCAACGATCAACAACACTTTCAGCAGCCTCTTGATCATAATTTGAAAACAGAAGAGCCCGGGAATTTTTTATTTCTTGGCCCGAATAAAAGCAGGAATTGCCGGTAGCCTATTCTGCTGTAAGTGGACCTAGGCCCAAAAAAAACCCCAGACTTGTTTCTGACTATTATAAATTTGTTTTGCACTATTTATGTATATTTTTTATTTATTTTACATTTCATTACATAAAGCCACTCTTCCTTCTGCGTAAAACAAAGTAATCGTTTGTTTGTTCAATGTTCGCTACATACATATTTGGCGAAATGGATTAATAAAAAAAGGATTAATAAAGTTAAAATCCAAAAAAAAAAAGTAAATTTTTTTGTTCACGAGAATCAAGAAATAATATTTATGTCTAATGGATTCAACAGAAGCAAAGCATGAATTGATGGATGATGAACAATTGGAGCGCTTGTCACAAACGTTGGAATTGCTTTTCGGTGCCGGCTATTTTCGTGCCAAAATAAAGGGCCTCGGAAATTTTGACAAAGTAAGGAGAAAAATGGATTTTGCTATCTTACTATTTTGCTTTACCATCATATTAATTGCTGGGATTAAAAGGCAAAATTCGGCAAAGGTCGGGAATTGTGGTCCCGACGAAAGAAATGTTAAAATTTCGAAGGGCACTTATTCTGGGACTAAAAAATGCGCTGATCTCGAATCTGAACTATTCAGAATTTCCTCGGATGACGCTTTTTGGATGAATTTTTCAGATTGTTGGCGGCATGGTTTGGTGCATTTCGCACTGCGCTCAAACAGTTGATGTGGACCTTCTCTACTCGGACAATCAGACTATTGGGCAGAAAATGTACTGAACAAAAATCAAAATTGCCAAAAAATCTGGGCGCGAATTTGTAAAGATCTTGAGAGAGATTATTAAATTTAAAAATGGGAAAATTTTGGCCAAATTAAATTCATACCCCTTCAAAAACAGTGCACTGACCGAACGAATTGTGCAGGTGCTGCCGGCGCTAAGCTGTCCCTTTTCGCTGGAGCCACATCAAATTCAGGGACTGGACTTGGAGCACATTTACCCCGTGGTAAAGGTGAGAGTCCGGCTTGTGTCGCTCACCAAATAAAGCCATATTTAATGTAAGGGCCGGACCAAACACTAGGTACTTCACTGGATTCCGGTCAAAGCGGTATTTTAGTCCGTTTTTTTTTGAAATTCCGCTACCCAAAAATATTCTTGATTTTGTTGACTGCAATTTTATTTAAGCCAATTATTGCAAGTGTAAATCCTGTTCTTCATTTATTTCAGTGGCTTGTGAAGGAGGCAAATTTTGTGCGCGAACGTTTAGGCAATGAGACGCTTAATTTTGCGGTGTACCAATTCGGGCAACAGGGTTGGCATTTCAGCGATGAAATGGTGAATGTTTGTTAGTGTTACAACCCGGAACCTGCTGGCGATTGTTTTTTTAACCCGAAATCTAAATCCTAATAATTCCAACCCGATTTTTCAGGAAATTATCCTGACTCAAAAAAATGGCGCTTTCCAAAAAAAAAAAAATTAATTTTCTGCTTTTTAGGAGCACATTGGCCATTCCTGGGTCCGCCCTTTGGTGAAAAGGCGACCACGTAAAGTGTACAAGAGGGTGAAGCGAATGGACGCCGGTGCACATTATAGTGACCAAAATTTGGGCATTGATTCGACAAATGCCGACGACGCCGAAGGGGTGAGTTTGGCATTGTGAAATTTCTACTAAATAGTAACATGGCGTGCACGTTTAGAAAAAAATGGTTGCCGGCCCAAGCAATGCTGATCCGATGTCTGATCAGCAAAAATTGGAGGCAGTTGAGGAGGAGGAGCGATTGATCGTTATGGAAGCGGAAGGTGCCACCGAAACTGCGAATGGGAGGCTCCTTCATAGAACAGCAGCGGGACAAGACATGATGATGGTGGCATATTTGGAAAAGAGCAGTGCCTCGAATGCAACAGCTGATGGTGATTTATTTGTTGGGTCTGACGGCGCGCGACGTCCGAAGAAAAAATATTTGAAAAATTTTATTTGGAGACAAATGAGGCCAAAACTAGAGAATTACGAATTATCTTGCAAAAAATTTTCTTTTCAAACGAACTAACCAAGATTTTTGACTAAACAGTTCGGCCTGGCGTTTCTTCCTGTTTCCACCGAAAATTGGAGCTTGCATGGCACTTTTTAATACCTTTTTTTTGGCAGGAGCTTATGAAGATGATGATGTTGAGGCGCTGGAGAGGGAATTGGAGGAGGTTGGTTAGAGCAATTTTTCGTTTTTGGCATTTCCCCCCCCCCCCTTATTTTTCGCCAGCTGGAAATTGAGGAGGCTAATTTGGACAAGGAGCAAGAAAGCGAAGCGGAACAAAGTCAACTGCTCAAGGCAAAGCTTGCTGAACTGCTCGAAGGGGATGCGGTGCGCGAACAACAGCAGCAGAAGGCACACGAAGCATATGGCGATGAGTGAGTTGGGTTTGCCATGCCCTGTCCGTTTAATCTTTCTCCCCCAGTGGCCATAGACTAACGAGTGGGCGGGGCATATTCAGGATTTCAGTCAAATCTCAAAAAAAAAAATTTTTGTATGTGTGCCTTTTTTTTTGTTAAGAGGCTCTTATGCTTATGCCGAATTTTTCTTGGTGGATTAAACTTTTACAAATTTCATTTGAAAATTCTATGGGTTTGGAAACCATGAATAGGAAGAATTTAAGCGATTTTTTTTTCTTAAAAAGAATTATTGAATAAAACAGGGTTTCTGAATTTCATGAACTAATTTTCTGACATTCTGAGTTTTTTTAACGCATGGCAAAATTTTGAACACAGGATGGTTGAGCAGATGCGCACACTTTTGGCTCAACGAGACGCTATCAAAGCGGACGAAAGTTCATTCAAAGTGCGCTGCCGACAACAATTAGCTGAGTTGGATGCACAAATTGAACGACTTGAACAGTGAGTTCGTGAGGGGCGGGGGGGGGGGGGGTGCAACCCATAACCAAACATTTTGGGGAAAATCTCCAAAAAAATTTTTTGCTCTCATCACTCATGGAAGTTTTCCAATTTCCTATGAGAAAGTTATAGGCAAATTTTGAACAATTTGCTCATGTTTTTTAAGGGAGATTAATCCAAATCAAATAAAGTGGCAAGAAACAACGGAAAATTTAGTTCTCTGAATGGATGAATAGATTGGTGTAACTCAACGAAAATATAGTAATTGGTAACGAACAAATCTCAGTTCTTCTGAAACCGACGCCGACGGTGATTTGAACGGTGCCGAGGAAGACAACAGTGAAGCGACGTTGCACGACCGATTGACACAGGCGCGCGAGTTGGCGCGCGAAGTTGGGGCGACAAACCGAGACATTGTTCGCCTGAGCCGACGATTGGGCGCCCGACCGTCTCAGGTGGAACTGGCACAATACCAGCGCAAATTTGTGGAATTATGCAATCAAAGTTGGTGATGGATCAGGTTTTGGACGAGCAAAAAAACCCATACTCAAAAAGCCCTTCGACACTTGGTAACATTTTGTCGGTCGCTTTTTGTTCTATTGGACATTCATTCTATTTATTGTGACATTGTTCGACATTTTTTGGAATGCACATATGTACATTAAATTGTTTAGTAAGTACCAAGCATGGCGAGACAAAACGCCAATACACACTATACAATACACTGGTCACCAAGCGCGACTTTGTCCAACGTGAGATCAACCTGTTGAACAGCATTGACGACCAACGGGAGTTGGCCCAGCGGGAGGAGTACCGTGACTCACTGCTCGACAACTTGCAACAAATTGGACGAGGCATTGACGACAGTCTTGACAAGGTGATGATGTCATGACGAATGGAGCAACAACAAAAAATCCGAATATTGAATGGTCCGACCAATTTTTGGGATTTTGAGGCGTGTTCACTTGCTAAGCTTCTGGCTTAATCTTATCTCCATTGTGTTGATTGCTTCGATTTGTACGAATTTTGTCGGACAGAAAAAAGTTCTGACAGTTTCCGGGATCCGCCTTCGCATTCCGGGCCTCTTAATTTTAACCTTTGGACGGGTGGCCCTGCGGAAAACGATATGAGGGAACAACTTGTGGTTAAACTGATCGGCGAATCCATAGGTCACAACTGCCGCGCAATTTTTTAAACAATCCCAAAATTGTTCTATTGGAATGAATATTAATTATTTGAGTTCTTGAGGAAATAATTTAATTTTATATGCACATAATGCAGATGCTCTGCAAACGGCGTTTACTGCAGGAACAACGTGATCATCTGCACAGCCAATTGCAAATATTACTGGACAAACAGCGGCTATACATGAAAACTGTTGGCGAATTTCAGCAAGTTCGTTTTAATTAGGAGTATCCACGGATAAAAATTTTCACTTCCGTATCCAGACATATCCGTGCCCTTCTGTATCTGACCGATTTCTCAAAAATCGTTATCCGTCACCCGGACAATCCGCGGCTTGGGATTTCCATGCCCGTGGACACTCCTGCTCCCTGAAAATCCCCCGGAAAATCCGACACAACCCGAAAATCCGACTATATTCTTTTAAAAATTTAATGTAAATATTATTAAAGGCTTGCCAACGAAACGAACAGCTACGGGATGCGCTTGAAAATAGTGATCAAATTCAGTCGCAGCAGTGATGCGTGTACATGATTTTACACATAACATTTAAATCTTTTTTCCTATTTGTTTTGATACATTTTTCTTAATTTCATTCCCTTGCATAATTAATGCTGTGAGCGTATCCGCGCGACGCTTTGGCCGAGTGGTTAAGGCGTTGGACTGCTAATCCAATGGGGTTTCCCCGCGTGAGTTCGAATCTCACAGGCGTCGGCATACCTTTTTATTTAATTGTACAATAATTTATTTATTTTATGTATTTTTTATTTTTCTTTCTTTTATTTTTAATATTTCCAGCAAAAAGTTTTGCAATTTTGCAAAATAAGTTTTTTTCATTTTAATCCAAATCATTTCGGTAATGGTGTACTTTACTGGTCCCACAAAAAAAAAGCAATTTATACGCTTTAAAGACCTAATTGGGGGTTATCGAGGATGCTGATTACGAATTTGTCATCAGATTTATCATAAGACATCATCTAATCTATGATTTCATAATCTATGATTTTTGAAAAAAAAACTTTTATGTTTGTTTTTTATAATTGGAGAAGTAGACGTAAACAATGATGGAGAGACAAAAACTAACTCACAAACAGCCAAATCCCGCCAATTTGCGGTCGTTATGGATGCCCGAGGCGCATGAACTCAAGTCAAAAATCCCAGTTTTGCAAATGGTTCAATGGGAAAAAACGCTTGTGGCGTTCGATAATACCAAATTGCTCAATTTAAGTTGTCAATGCATAATCTTTTCATAATTGTCATTTTATGACATGTCAGACTGTTGCTAAAATTCTCTATAAAATTTTTTTTCAAAAATCATAGATTATGAAATCATAGATTAGATGATGTCTTATGATAAATCTGATGACAAATTCGTAATCAGCATCCTCGATAACCCCCAATTAGGTCTTTAAAGCGTATAAATTGCTTTTTTTTTGTGGGACCAGTAAAGTACACCATTACCATCATTTCTTACTATTTGAACCTTTTCTGTCTTCAGCTTACTAATCAAACATCCGTCTCTCCCCCCCCCCCTCCTCAATCCCTCCTGTCTCTACTTGACCTCCGCCTTCCCCACAGCCATCGACGCCAATCAAATCCCTCCCCCACTTGTCGTCGTTGTCGTTTGTTCGCTCATTGTTTTCCGGTGCGGTGGCCAAGTACATACGCCACAACCCCCCTTTGCCCCCACGCTTCAATTCTTCGTTCACCGTATTGAGCAAACATTGTTTTGCCTCCTCCTACAAATGTACTGAAAATGATCGATCAGAGAGTCAGTCATTATTGTGGGCCCAGCAGGAAATAGTGTTCAAAAACAACGAAAGCTTTTGGTGTAACCCTAAAAAATTTTCGGCAAAATATATGTATTGCAAATTTGTAAGCTGAGGATTTTTAGGCATCCCGGACGGCAAATTCAAATATTTTTTTTTGATCCCCCGCTAGGGCTGGGCATTTCACATTCCCAGTTTTCTTTATGAAAATTTTCGGTGGCACCTCTGTTGGTCTAGCGAGTAGCGGCTTAAAGATTTCCTATGTATTATGACATTTTTATTAGCGATCGGAAAACCGAATCAACCAATTAATTGATCCATTTATCGGTCCAATTATTCGGTTTTTTCGATCAATTAATTGATTGTCCAATGCGAGTATTCTTACTAGGAATAAATAGATATAACTCTGCTTGTTGATAGGACAGTGAGCAAATAGATCGGCCCAAATGCATCATCAAGTGGAAAGGCTCGATCTACGCCTGTTTCTGGCCTGCTTTCTGCTCGCAGTTGGCACAAATTTTTTTGTAAATTTTTAAAAATCAAAAGCCAATAATTTTTACAAGTTTTTGCACTTCCCTTTTCCCAACAGGAAGCTTTTTCCGCTTCGTATCCTTCATCAGCCAACCAATCCTTTCACGTATTCTTCAACAATTCTTACATTGATCGGGGACATTCGGCGTAAATAGACAATTAATCAATTATCAAAATGCATCAATTTCCTCTAAATATAATCGGACGAAAATTTTATTTCTTTAATCTTTCCAATCCAACAAAATTATGTTGCACGACATAATGTACATATTTCCTAAAATAGAGTCCCCGGGTTTAATTTTACAACCCCAACTGGCTTTCTTGGGGTGCTTTATTCGTAAATACGGTGATACAATTTGTTGTTTCAGCGGTGTTGGACATTTGGTGCTCAGATGCTTTTGGACAATGTCGCTCCATGTGGCGCCCATTGGCAATCTGATCGGATGCCTTCTGGGGCCCATTTACACGGAGAAACATGGGAGGAGGGGTGAGAATTTTTGGAAATTTAATTCTTCTAATTCTTTCAAATTTAAACCAGCCAATATTTAAATTTAGTTCAATCTTTGTGTGTCGGATGGAATATAGGTGTAAGCACCAACCTAAGCAATTAATAGACTCTCCGAAAAGTCACAACGCAAAAACTTGGGCTGGGCCCAAAATGGCGGAGTCCAAACTACACCCGGCCCACCGCGTCCTGTAAATCTAGATCCGAATTCGAAACAACCATTTAATTTATGTGGAAGAACTGCAAAACTTTCTCTTACCAATTCTACATTCTGGTTCGGGGTTCGAAATAGTCCGAAAGGGAAATCTAATGAAATTTTGGGGCCGAAACTTGGGGTTGAAACAATCCTATCTTTGGCCTATTTTTTTACAAATACATTTTTGGTGCATTGCTGTTGGCCAATTGGTACAGCTTTATCGCTTCATTGATCTCCATCGGATCCATCATCTTCGAATTTCCCGAACTGCTCATTATCGCGCGGTTGATTGGGTCGGCAAGTGCAACTGTTGGACTGCTAGCACTTATCCTATTCCTGCAGGTCTGGACAGACACCCTTTCAATTAGAAGTTAATCCCAGACTCGGTATCTGATTTCCTGACCTAGTTCACGGTAGGTACTTATCCTTTTTGTCGCCCCCCCCTGAAACTTTTAAATAAAAAAGTCCTTTCCAGGGTAATTTAGGGCGCTGAGCATGAATATGACCTTTATTTTGCCCAATTTCGAATCCCGGACCCGAATTCGAACATTGGCATTAAATCC
>JAKKIK010000964.1:0-20886 GCA_024500135.1 Heterodera carotae | reverse complement strand
ATTTAAAAGCGACTTAAAAATTAAATTTCTCAATTACATTTTTATGATTTTGCTAGCGGAGGTGCACGAGCGAAGCGAGTGCACCTGCGCTAGTTTAAATAAAAGTAATTGCAATAAATTTCAATTTTCCGCTAAAGATTGGAGCACACATGAATCACAAGAAAACAACAAAAGATCGCAAGAGATGATATTAGAAGACATATAATTTGACTCAATAAACACTATCAAATAAATGAAAAATAATTAGAATAAAAGTTTTATAGAATTCAAATGAAAAAATAATAATGAACGGCACTAAAAGATTAATTCTTTGCTGATAAATTTTTTTTTTTTTTGAAATTGATTTATTAATATATGAGAGAATAATGATTATATTAACTATATATTCAGCAAAGGAAATTATAAAAATAATAAATAATTGAAATTACTGAAAGGCAAAAACTTAAACATAAATATTTTCGATTAACCAATTTATTTTCTTTAATTCATTATAAACTTTTATCAGATAATTTTAGTAATTCGAAAATTTGTAAGGGATAAATAAAATGTTTTTCAAATTTACAATAAGGTCCCGCAACAGCATGTTAATTTAAAACCTGTTTAATTGTTTATTAAATTAAAAAAATTAATTTGAATTTTTTTTATTGTTATTTAAAAATTTATTAATTACTAAAAAGGTAAACTAAAGTGAAAAGTAAATTCATTAAAATGCAAAAAATAAATTAAATTTAAAAAAAATTAGTAAAACTAATTTTTTTCAAAAAACAAACATTCTTAGCAATTAATCACCTCTTTGAAAAATATGTAATATAGACGAAGCGATTAGCAATTCATATATTAACGCCCAAAGAACAGAAATTAAAAAATAAAAATTACTGTGTACAGCTTTGTACAGCTTAACGCCGCTTCATTTGGCCATCAGGATTTAAGCATTTTCTTATCATTTTATTATTTACTGCTGAGATATAAAATAAAGAATTAAACTTATTCTGCCAAAATTATTTACAGATCTAATTTATTTAAAAAAAGTGTAAAAGAAAAATAAAGTAATTTCAAAACATTTAAAAAATAATTGGCGTAATATTTCTAATTAAATTAATAGTAAAATAAAACCAAAATTCAACAACAAACCCTACTTAAATTATAACAATAAAATATACACAATTCAAATAAACTCAAAAATTATTTGAATTAAAATGTTTATAATTTTTATGTAATTTTGGTTATTGATGCTGGGTTTTTATTAACTTTTCGACTATTACCCTATGTGAATCGAGTCGCGCGGATTTCATTTATTGTAAGTGTATTATGGCGTTATTAAATAGATGAATCTAAAATGCACAATTAAAAAAATATTTATAAATGTCTAATATGACACCAAAAAAATTCACAAATATACTAAAATTTTTAACTATAAAAATGACAAAAAATTTAAACTCAATTGAAAGTATATCAACAAACTCTGATTCTACTGAATCGAGGCTTCTGTTTATTCGAGCATAGCAGTAATGAGCTTTATAAAAAATATAAACGCCATATTAACAAAGCTTACAATTATTATCATTGATCATTTTGATTCAAATTGTAAATAAGACAATGCCTGTGCTTGGTACAAGAAAGAAAAAGAATAAACGACAAAACAAAAATGTGATTCAAAGTCTGGATGCAATGCATTGTATGTTACCTCAGTTGACAAATTGATTTAAAAAAATGGTTCTAAAAAAGTAATTTTTTTGCTACCAAAAGAATGCGATAAAAAAGTAATTAATAACACATTTATCAAAAAACTAACAAACAAAAATTCTGATTGAAATAGACAGAATGATGCTGACACTTTTTTGCCCCATAACAACAAGTGAAGAATAATAAAGAAGCTCTCTCTAAATATACACCCGATTATCTGCCATGTTTACAAGCAAAATGGCTACAAAAAAATTTATTTAAGCTCAAAAACTTTCTTAACTTATTCATACTGATACGGGTTAACGTATAATGATGTCGTCACATTTGCTGAACTTATAACGTCACATACCTGAAAAACTTCTACTACAACAGATGGATCGACAAGAATTAAAAAAAAAAAATTATGTTATACAAAAAACTTAAATTCAAGATGAAATTAAAATCAATTAATTTGAAGTAATATAAATGATAAATAATATTAATTTGAATAAAATAATAAAATTATCAACACCATAATCCAATTCTAATATTCTTAAAAACTAAAAGTAAATCAAATAAAGAACTTAAATAAAATTAAAAATACTTTTTTGTAGAAAGACAAAAAAAAAATTTATATTGTTGTCAGAATAAAATTTTTTCAAACTTGTGAATCAACGATTCAACTTCCAACTTAACTTAGAGCTCAAGGGACGATATTACCATTACCTTTGAGGAAAATAAGTCACTCAATAAATAACTATTAATTATTAAAAATAAATAATATTTTCCTGAATTCGAATAGAAAAAATAGACCCGAATAAGGGCTGGCTGATTGTTCACTTGGTTTCACTACAGACCGATTTTGATATTATTTTAATGATAATTAAAAATTAAAATTGTTTATAGAAACTTGACCAATACTTTATATACCTTTTCAAAAATAAAAAATCTGAGAACAATCAACAGATAGATTTTACAAAAAATAATAATGCCAAAATTATTTTTACAATTTAAGCATTAAATAAAAAAGATAGATCACCTATTTCTAAATCATTGGCAATAAAAAGAGAAAAATTCCGAAAGTTCATGGAAATTTATAACTAAAAAATCAAAAAAAAAAAAATAAAGAACATGAATACCACCATCCGGAATCTTTTGACAACTCACTCGACGCAATCTTCAAAAGCCAATGTATGTAAGGCCGTCGTAAACTAATACCAGTATGGATTGGATGAAATGGGATTCAAATTAAAGAAATTGACTAAAAAAGCAAAATAAAAATAAAGAATTCTTTTAACTGAAATAAAATAGGTTAAAAGACGTACGGTTGTGCGCTAATGAAGAAAAAAAAATTGTGGTCTAAATTTTGAAAAAGTACTAATTTTTAAACAAGCAATAAATTGATCAGAGCATGTTCAGCTTTATCAACGCTAAATCAACATGCTACAAGAAGAGGAGATTTAAAATAGTAATGAAACTTTTATGCAACGTTTTATAAGTATTTATAATTAGATTAGTAAGACTAAATTTGCAAAGATATATAAAATTATTTTATGAGTTTTGGAAACTGCCAAGATGCCAAGGCAGATTTTCACTTGGGCCAATTCACTTTGAAAACCAACCGCAGGTTGTTACTGATGTCACCATTACATCTGCTGGGGGCTCACAACGATATTAATACACTAAAATGACGCCGGTGAACTGCCGTAATCATGTTGTACTTTTTTACAATACTTAAATTGGATTTTGTCCAAAATTATATTAATATCTTGAACAAATGGAAAAAATATGAAGAATAATGCTGCAGAAGTCAACTCAGAAGGAAGGACTGACACATAAGCACATGATTTATAAAATTAAATTAATATTTATATTTGTCGTAAGCATAAATTCTAACGAATTTATCTCTAAGCCAAAGGAAATGCTAAGGCGATGGAACTCGCGTAGAAAGCGCTATGTAACGTCCTATAAGCAAATCCAATTGGACATCAATAAATACATAGAACAAATTTAAAAACAAAAATACCTTACAAATTAGCAGCCTGGAACGACTTACTGGTATACGTCAAATAAAACCCATAAGTCCATAAACATATACTTTAATGATTCTAAATTATTGCATCTAAATGAATAAATGTAATTCCGTGCAAAACTTCGTGTTATTAAATAAATATTAAATTTAAACAATAAATAAAAGTAACTCTAAATTTTGCGCAATATACCCAAATTAATACAATTATAATGTTGTAAAAAAAACAATACAAATTTATAATTTTTAAAAACATTATGAGGCCCCATCCATACCTCGAACACAAACTTGCGGTAGCTGAATTAATAAATTATTTTTTCAATCAAAAAAAATGAGTTAATAAAAAAGAAGATGCAATAAAAAAGTGATTGAAATATTTATCGATGCATGAATGGAATGAAATGCTGGATTAATTAATACTTATTGCAAAAGAAATAAATGACATATTAAAATTGCCTTTTGAATGAATTACGATGAATATACTAGAAAATGATATTTAATGTAATAATTGTCTAAATAACAAATGGGAAGTACTATCAAGTGATATTACCTTCAGAATTGGATCTGGACGCGGCGTTAGAGCAATTTTCTAAAAATAAACAAAATTCTTAAAACCAAATATAATTATAATGAATGATATAAATAAATATTAAAAATCGCATACAAATTAGAAATATTATGTCAAATCAAATAACTTAAAATACATGACTTGGTTTGGTCGCATATGAAATTATTAGAATACATACATACAATAGATAGTAGTCTCATGTGCAAAAAAAATGTTAAAATCTTTTGGCATTTTCGATAATTGCAATGATTGCAAAATCGGTGGCAAAGTGAAGACTTAACCTTTTAATTTAACAAAAATAATTGCTGCTGACGCTTTTAAAAATAAAATAACGAAGCAGCTGACTGAATTTAAATTAAAAATAAAAATACTGAAGTTGCCGACAACGATCTGCTGTTATACATCAAATAATCTCAAAAGACCATAAATATGTAATTTATTCAAATTTTCTAAAATATGAATCTAAACGAAAGATTTCATTTCGTGTTAAAAGAGTATTACTAATCTTATCAGAATAAATGATCGCAACAACGATTCACAAGAATACAACATTAGATTGAATGTGATGATATTAGAAGAGATATAATTTGACTCAATAAACAACTATCAAATTATTAAAAATAAATCACTAAGACGCATCTACAATATAATCAAGTCGGACGCGCATGCTAGATTCATGCTTCATCCTACAAGATTTTAAGAGGCACGGCACGATAAAATACAGCACTCTACAAATTCTCGCAAGTTTAAAGCCGAATTGGTCAAAAGTTTAAACTACCCTACCGAGAAGTGTAAAAAAAAGTCAGTCAGAGAGGCCATGGATTTATTATAAAATGATGTTATTCACGGCATCACATATTTTGAAACAAAAAAAATATGAGTTACAATTAATGCTAAAGAAACACGAACAAAATAAATAACACGAAAAAGTTTCAACATTCTGTGCGGAAACGTAATTAAAAATAGCGATTTTGGCTGTTGAATTAAGAAAAAAAAATAAAGCAAAGCTGAACAAGGACGATTATAGACGTTCTATATTTTATTACAAAACATACTTTTCATGATCAAAAATTTGAAAATAATTTTTTATAAAAATAAATGTGTGAAGCTGGAAATGTTTTTACCGTCAAAAATTGAAAAATTTGCGAGAGTGATGACAAAAAATTCAAACATAAATGATAATAATGCTTCAACAGCAGAGTTGATTTATTAGCAAATTGACTTAAGAAATAAAACAAGAAAATATCGAAATGTATGGTATTAATTCAAGTAAAAGTGTAATTTTCGAAAAAGCAGTGTTTAACAAAAACTGCGAAAAAACGAAATTCCGACAATTAATTATATGGAGATTAATTGAGTTTAAATTGAGCATTTAAACAATGTTCTAAATAAAGAGGAAATTTTCAAATCAACAAAACAAGATGATGATGCCAACATTATTATAAATATAATTTTGCAGAAAAAATGTCTTAATTATAATTCTGAAGTAAAATAGATTTTGCATTAGGGTTTTAAATTGTGGACAAAAGACAAACCAGAGACCATGGCGCAGTCGCAGGACACATGGGCGAAGAAGAGACGGCACGACGGAGACGGACTCGCTATACGACAACCGAGGAAATGCCAACCGCGATAGAACGCGTACAGTCCACTATAAAGGTGTGTTTCAAATAATCTAAATAGTAAATGATATAAAGTTATGAATACTTTTAACATAAAGAAAGAAGATAAAAGGTAGTCGGTTTTGCCAATCCCCATTTTGTAAAAAAACAAAAGATATCCCTGAGGTTTACGGGATTGCTTCTCACGATTTAGTCCTTAATTTTTAAATTGTTAAAAATCGATTTTATCAATTCGCAGTCTCCGCCTCCTCGCAAAAAAATTAAAATTATTTGAATTAAAAAATAAAAAATCATAATTTTCATTAAACGTTCAAGATATTAATGTCAGACCAAAATTTAAGCAGATTAGCCTAGTTAAACTATAATTTGTTAACCTAAATTATCAGTGCTCACTAAAAAATAATAACAATGAATAAATGGAAGCATCTTTTAAACATCCTACCATAAATTAGTAATAAAAATAAACAAAAATTTGAAAAAATACGAGACTCTACTTGATTTAAAGAACAAACGATTAATGGTGTAAATGCAATATTGAAATGTTACGTTGATTTGAGTTTAATTAAAGATAAAAAAGTGAATATTAATTTCTAATAACAAACAAACTCAATTTACAATAATTTACATCAATTTGAATTGCTGAATGACGCAGCAGCAGACGGCCCAAATCGAAGGCTCAATGGCGGCTGCTGAATTTTTTGCGTATACAGCTGGCGGTAAAGCTGTGGTGGATGGGCAAAATAACATAAATTGTTAATAACGAAATTTTTAATTAAACAAAGTCAATTGCGTCTGAATTAAATGATGTATTTCATTAAAAATATTAAAAAGACTTTATTTTGAGCTTATCTAATTTCAAAAAAATGAAAAAACAAACTGAAAACCAAACGAAACTCAAAAGTAAGAAAGGTTTTTTTTTGACAATTTCTAATTTTACAAAGAATTATATTACTCTTAATAAAGAAATAAAATAAAATTAACATAAATGTTAATTGTTCTAAACCACTAAACTTTCTAAACATTATGGTCCAAAAATTAACATTGTGCTAAAATGAACTGTAATAATAAAAATAAAATATTTATTAAAACGAGTGCAATAACAAAATTAAATCTTTTTTGAAAATAAGCATTATCCTCTACTTCAACGTTTACGTTGACCCTGTTGCCGCGGATAACTAACTATACAGTCAAACGGATTTGTGTGACAAAAAGATTAAATAAACTTCTTGAAATAATTAAATTTATTATTATATTATGCAAAAGTTGACACTTGAACTTAATTAGAATGTAAGAAAATATATACATAATTATAGCCTTATATGTTTATTAATGTACAATTATAAATTAAACCTTAATATATGAATTTAAAATAAATATAAAACATATTAAACCCTACCAAATTGACATAAATTAAATGAATTTTTAAATATAAACTAAACTTTTTATCTATTTGCATGCCTTGACTCAAAAAAAAACCTTAATTTGATGGAGCAAAATAAATCTCTCAATGGATAAAGAACTATGTAATAATATGTCTAATTACAATTTTTCTCTTTATGTTTATCTACGACAAATTCAAATATAAAACTTTATCTGCGATAGCGAATTATTATATTTAAAGCAAACAAAAAACTACCATAAAACAAAAAACAAAGAGGGCGTAAAATACAACTGTAAAATGTTACAAGATTTAAAAAAAAGGTTGCAGCTAATTCAGTTGTCTACGATATTTGTCATCTCAATCTTAAAGCATGGAAAGTGCAAAGATAACCAGCAGAGATAGCATATTAGACGCTCACCATAACCTGCGCATTCGGCGGTGAAAGCGCTGAAGCAGGAAAAATTGAAAAATAATCTGCCGCGGCTATATTCGATGACAAATGCAAATAAATTATTCATTTCCAGGTACTTGCATGAACAAATGATTAAATCAGCAAAATTTGTGATTTATTTCTTGAAATTATTTAAACAATCGCAAAAAGTTTTTAAAGATTGATAAAGTTTAGACTTTTAAACATTAATTTTTGCAATTTAATGGTATTTTATTTTTCATTTATTTAAAACCAAAGCAAAAATAAATAGAAATATTGAAAAAACACCAAGGAAAACGAAAATTTTTTAAAAATAAATTGATCGATAAGAATATTTCTAATGTGTAAAACAACCTCAAATTACTTATGAAAAAGATAACTACAATCAAAATTATAGCAAAAAATAATGCAACCCAAAGCTTGGCAAATAAGAGAAAAATGGTTGAATGTAACAAAAAAATCAAGGAAAGTAAAAAAATACAAATAACATAATTATGTCACAAAAACTCAAAATTGTTCGCTTATTTTGAGATAGCGTAAATGAAAATAAACATATCGACACGCTCGCATGCAATAGAAGATAAAAAACAATTATAAAATCATAATTGATAACAAAAAAAAAAGATTATCTATATTGATTAATAAAAGGATCTTCAATGTTAGTGCAAATCGTTTGATTGGATGAATCTGATAGATTATAAATAAATGTGTATTAATATAGCGTCAACGACAGTATGCAAGAACTGAAAGTCCGAGGACAGTTAGCTAAAAGAAAAGCTGATATTCAATCATAAATTCTAACTCATTTAACAAACTTACCAATCTTATAATATACAAATAAATATACTTAATTGATTTCAAACCAATCGTTTAATGTTTAATAAAGTAAGACTGAAAATAAAATTAAATGTAATGGTGTTCCTAAGTTTCAAATCAAATATTAAAATAAAGCATGTGCTGGGAATAATAGCTAATAATGTCTTAATCAGATTACATTTATCATCCATTGCTTTTCTTATTAACAAATTTACAATAATCTTTTTTGCATCTAAATAAATCATTTAATTATATTTATTGGTGCATATTTATGGTTGTTAATTAAAAATAAGAAAACACAATCGATTGAAAAAATGATAATTTATATGCGTGATGGATGAACAAAAAGTTTTGATATAGTAATTTTATAAAGAGTTACATTGATATTATGAAATTTAAAGCCAATTTAAATTGGCCAAAACCTTATAAAAAATCATATAAGTAAAAAAATATATTAGTTATGAAAATACCTTTAAAAATATATATTTAAGCTGAATAAATCAAATACTCGTAAATTAATAAAATCAATAAAATGCTGAACGGTTTTGCTATTCGGCGACTCAAGCAACCAACTATGTATATTCTAATTCTCATTAATTTTCACAAAAATGAATAAACAAAATTGGGAACAAATTCAACTTCTATAATATTGAAATAAATAAAAAGATGATAATTAAAAAATAAATTTTTCTTTTAATATTATAAAAAATCCCATAATCAAAATATACAAAAACTTATGGTTATAAAAAATAACATAATGCCAAAATTAAATGTAATAAATTATTAGCTAAAAACGCATTTTAACTTATTCATACTGAAACATTACCTTGCGGGTTTACACATATAAGGATGTTGAGCGAATCATAAATTATTATAATATCTCTTAAGAAAATAAACTAAAACTCTGTTAGTATTAATAAACAGACTTATAACATGAGTTTGAAATCAAAAATTTAAATATATGAGTAAACTGAATGATTACATAACAACTAAACAAAACATGCTTAGATTATTATTGATTAAAATAAACTGTTATAATCTCCAAATAGATTAATTTCTAAAAACAATATATATTAAAAATAATTTAAAAATTAATTTTCCCGGAGCCAATCGAAGAATTATTGCGAAAACTAAGCAGTATTATTTTTTTATAATTATAAATTGATTTATGAAAAAATTAGCCAAATATTTATATGTGTTATTTGAGTTTCAAAAGTATAATATTCGAGAAGAAGACTTAAAATTGAAATGAATTAAATGACAATTGAATTCGCATATGATTAATTAAATACAATTTTTTCTATCAGAAAAAAATAAAAAAATTAAAGATAAAAATTATAACATATTATGTTATATACTTTAGGCGACTTAAATCGAAAAAACAAAATGAAACTAAAAGCCTCATACTTATAAAATATGTAAAGTTAAATTTGTTTTTCAAACGAAATGTAGCATTCCATATAATCTACATTATAAAGAAAGAAATTATGTCAAACATTTTTCGGATCATAATCCTCAACTAGAATACCAGTTATAAGTGTTTAGTGCATGTGCCCAATTTAAGTAATAAAATTTTTTCTTCAATTTGAAATTAGCAAAATTTCGAAAGCTATAAGTGTTTAGAAACAATGCTTAAGCAGAAGCTAAGCGATTAATCAACACTGAAAAAAGTTACAACTTTTCAACTGCAAAAAAGTCATATTTTTATGCGTAACTTTTTCAAGTGTGGATTAATCGCTTATCTTTTGCTTAAGCATTGTTTATAAACACATATAGCTTTCTAATGATATCAAATTCATAGTAATTGGTTGAGTATTAAAAAAGTTATAGTCAGTTATAGCTCTAAAAGTTGCAAAAAGTGGCGGATTTTAAGAAACGACCCAGCACGGTCCGAGCAGATAATCAGATTACATACCTAATTACTAAATATGAAATGTGTGCAGTCTCAGGAGTTACATCAATGTTCAAGCCATTAGTTTTTATGAAATAACCATATTCTATTAATATAACAAAGTTCATATTATCGACCTTTATATTTTAATAAAGTTGACATACATTTAAAGTTAAATTTCCAATAATAAAAAGAATTGAAATAATAAATGTTGTAAACCAAAAAAGACACGTCATTTTCTAAGAAATTATGACGCCTTATCTCGAACGCAAAAATTATATATGTTGCTGAAGATTATAAATTTTTCAATTATTGAACAAATTGCCTTAGAAATAATTCAATTATTAGAATTAAAAAATCAATTAAATTACTAAAAAATGATTGTGGAAAAAATTTTAGAACTAACTAATTTAATTAAATCGCTTTGCAATATATATTTTTTATCAACTTAACCATACTCAAAATATTTATGAAGCATAATGTAGCAAAAACAAATTTTATATTTGTGAATTTAAATCTTATAACCAACCTCAAATAAATACTTACCAATCGTCTTCAACATAAATCATTAACATAAAAATTAAGGCAAGTGCACGTGATATATACGGATGATTAAATGCTTCCGAAACAATGTCTTTATAAAAATAAAAATTTAAACAACTTGCCAAAATAATGTGGATATTTGGACATATAATAACACAAAAAGTTAGACGTTAGATGTGTACGAGTTCGGATGCACGATTTTCTCGAGCAAGAGGCAAAACTTTTTCTATTTAGAAATTTTATTTTTACAATTTTTGTGTACAAATAATTATGGAAAAAATTAAACGAAAAAGCTGGAAAATAATTTAAAATCAATTACCATTTAAGTTTGGATAAGCGGCTACAAACTATAAATTTTAACTAAATAAATAAATATTAAAAAGTTTAAATTGTAAAAATGACATAAGAAATTTACTTTTTTAAAGTAATTGCGACATCTCACGCAGGTAAAATATTAAAGTACAAAGGAATTAACGGACATCATTTTCGCGAGCAAATCACAATCAAATATTGAAATAATTGACCCCATTATTCCCTTCTTCTTTTAAATTCCAGGTCCTTGCCAGCGAAAATTAACGAATTAAATTTCCTTTTGGAAAAAAACAAACCCAAAATCATATTTATTACTGAAACGTGGTTAAATTCCAAAATTATATACCTACTGAGCTTTCATTAAATAAACAATTCCAAATTGCTCTTACTAATAGAAAAATAGGTAGGGGCGGAGGTACAGCCATATTTTTAGCTAACGGAATTCTATACAAATTAATTTTTAGTGACAGAAAGTTGCAATGCGAGATCACTTGTATTGAACTTCTTTTCATGATTCCAATGCTTATATGCTGTGTTTATCGAACCCCGAACTGCAGTCCACAAAATACGAAAAAACTTTTTAAATTTTTAGCGGAAAAATCTAATTAAAAAACATTGATTTGCGGAGAATAAACATTGAAGGCAAACGGCTTTGGTATAAAAATTTGAAAATTAAAATGTTCTTTTCTCCTCTAAAAATTAAATATTCGTCTGTGACAATGGAAGAGAGCAATAAAAACGACTCATCAACCTCATTTGCTAAAGACATATTATAAAGTGATAAATATTGGTACTTTTAAATGTAATTTAATTTGCTCTTAAATATCTAAAGACCACCGAATGCAAACTCCATAAAATATATTCTAACTAATTTTATATTTATTATTAAGACAAAATAAATTTAAAAATGATATTTATTTGGAAAGCAATATACTAATCATTCGACGACATTTTCAAGAAATAAACCTTTTATTGTAAGGTAGTTAATCATTAAAACTCATAGCAGAAAACCATTTAAGTATAATTCTCCATAAATCAAAGTAATTTAGTGAAAACAACAAAAATCAAAAAAAGCCTAAAGCACCCGTATATAAAGATAAGGCGCAATTATTAAAAATAAATGATCTAACAACAAAATAAATATTTTCGAATTAATTTATTTTCTTGACTTCTCAATGTTACGTTAAAAAAATTATACGAAGTTATTTAAATCATAATTGCATTATTTTTAAATTGATTATATTGATAAACCTATTACAAGACAAATCATAATAATTGGTGTTTAAAATTTTAACAATTGTAGTTTTAATCAATAATTAAGCATCAACGACCGAGCACCAAACATGTTAACACTTCAGAAAGGGTATAAGTGTGGACAAGTCACAGAAGGACTAATGGATTTGATGGTATTTTCGGACGATGGCTTGATGAAAAAGCACTTAAAATTATGTTTCCGCAATTGTCAGAATCAGAGTCAAAAAGCATCATCATTATAAAAAAATAATTTGGAGAATGTAAATGACAAAGCATTTGAATCAATCAAAAATATTAAAAATTAATGCCTGAAAAACTATTCGATAATTCAATAAGTATTTGTGATGGTAAAAAGGAACTTTGTTAAAAGATTATAAAATTATATATGAAAATTTTTTTTTAAATTATGAATAAGAATAGATAATCAATTATTGTTATTTTAGAAAATTAAAATGAAATTCTAACACAAAAGAAATTTACTCTCATCAAATTGTAATAAAATATATAATTATAATGATATTGTATATATTGATAGAACTTAATCAATATCTTAAATTATTCAAAGTTATGCGAAAAATGCCTATATTAAAAATGGAATGACTAGTAAAATAGCAAACAAATTTATGCGGCATTAAATAATTCTAAAAGAGTTCGGATCTTAAATAAATGTATTAGTGAGTATGTACATTTGAAAAATTTGTCCAAAATTTTTCAAAACCAGCCAAAATTAAATTAAATAATTTCCCTTAAGTTAATGAGCAAATTTCTTTTAAAAATCAGGAAAATCTTAAATTTTTTAATTTAACATACTGAATAAAGTAAAAAATAAAAAACAGCATTCTTAGTGCAATAAATAATCTATATTTCTTCACGTCGTGATCACAAAAATTAAAACCATGACTCTAAGTAATCAATAATTAAGTAATTATCAAACCATATTGACACATTTATTAAAAAGATAGACCTAATGTAATCAAAAAATTTTGGCACCCATTCAGGTAAAAAATTGTCATGACTAAATGGTGTTCCTGCAATAAAAATAGACTTAATTGAATTATGTACGGCAAAATTAAGATATAATTATTTTACAATAAATGCGTTTTAGAATAAAAATATAATTTTTTGTAAGTTTTGAATGTGTAAAGCAAATAGGATTATAAATGCAATAAAAACAATTAAAATTTTCAAATTATTGTATAAATTTCAATTTATTAATTTTAGTCTCAATGGTAAAATACTAATTATATCCTTTAAAAACAACAATGTACAATATATCTAAACTGTATTCATTTTATACAATTTACAAATTTAAAATTGGTTTTTTTGGTCCGAAATATTAAATTAATTGAATAAATGGAAAAAATTGTATGAAAGATAGTGCTGCAGAAGGCAACTCTTGGTATATTAAATAAATCTTAATTTTACAAAAGATTTGCGTCGGAAATGAGAGAACAAAATTAAAAGGTTAGCTTTACAATAATACAATATAGCAAATGAAAACTTTCCTCAATGACTCGAAATTAATCCAATAAAAAAACCTCTTTAACGAATATTTAGAAAAAATTGTTTGAATGGGCACAATGCACAATAGAAGGTATTCACAAGATTAATAGGCTTTTATCATAGAAAATATTATATGATTGTTTATAATTTATTCAATTTTATCTGCATGTTCGACCTAAGGCCAAATTAGAAATTAAAGTCCTGCCGGTATTGGACTGGCAAACATAATACCGCCTTCTAACAAGATAATTGAGTTTACGCATTTTATAAATTTCAAATAAACAATATTTTCAATAAATATAAAGATTAAAAGGGAAAAAATGATTGAATATCAGACTAAAAGGCAAGTTAATTAAAAGAAAAAATTCATATTTTCAACATGAATAATTCAGATGTTGCTATAAATAAAAATTGAGTAATGGATTAATGTTAAAGAAATTCCAAAAAAGGATATTTAATTGTAATACTTTTTAATTTGTGTTATTCATATTCGATTAAAGTAATATTTGATGTAAAATGACAAAATATATATGTTAACAACTTTTTTCTTAAATAACACTCAGATATAAAGCTTTAAGTCTGAATACACCAAGCAAGGTTATACAAACAAATATTTTATCTTTACCTCCAACAATAATTAAATTTTTCCAGTGTGTTTATTATTTTTTTACTGGAATACAATTTTTCTGAGGAAGTATTTAATGACCTAAATATAATTTGGTTAAAATACAAATAGATTATTTTTCAATAAAAAGCCTTTTTTAATAGAACTAAAAAATGAAAAATCAGTTAAATTGCATTGGTAGAAAAATGACAAATCTTGGAAAAAGCAAACTTATATGAATGAATAAATGTCAAAAAGAAATAATGTTGTTTTATGCAAAATTCAATATCTAGCTGTTTGTTGGATTGATCAAATAGTAATATTCAATTAACTCTTTGTCACCTTGTTTATATGAAAGAAATCAACAGACACTTTGTGTATGGACAACAAGACTTTATTGTACAAATAATTATGGAATTAAATGAAAAGGCTAAAAAAAACTTATTTCGTGCAAATATTTAAAAAGCCAATGAGCAATTCTATTAAATATTAGACCGAAACCAAAAAAAGTTAATTACTCAATTAAAAAAACCTTAATCCTTGGAAAAATCAATCGTTTAAAACGTTATTAAATTACATATACCCAAACTTTTCACATTCTTTTTCCTATGTGGTTTCAACGCAACCATTTAAAATCGGCAAAACCCAATAATAAAAACAAAACATCACATAAGCAAAGCCAGTTTTTTTGGCCTCTGAATTTGAAAGCTCAGTATAACATTCAGGTTATGTGACAAGAAGGTTTTAATCTTATACATTAATTGATGCCATGAGAACAGTTAATCCCTAAATAAAATTCTAAAGTGATTTAATTAATGAAATTGATTTACAAATCTAATATCTATATCATTTGAGTGCAAAAGTTTAGAGGGAAAGTGGGGGAAACGGAATATTTAAATAATAATTCCTCTTGGTGAGAAGAAATGTCATTGATCGAGTGGTTCGGTTGTATGTTTCAATGATATGGTTAGTGTGGGTTCAGATCCCTCGTTTTTTAAATTAATTTTGTGACTTTATATTAAATTTAATTATTCAGAGAAATAAATATTAAATTTCTCTGAAATCTTTTCGTTTTTAAAATTATTTGGGGTGAAAATAACTCCATATAAAATTTAAGTTATTAAAATTGTAATTTATTGAGGATTTAGACCATTTTTATAAAAAATTTTCATAAGAAACCCTGCTAAATTCTCAAAATTTTCCCGGCGGCGACAAGCAAATGCCACACGAGGCCTGAGTAGTGAACTAAAAAGGAGCAAAAGCAAGAAATAAATCAATTTTAGTAAAAACAACTAATATTGTTATTCAATAAATCAAAAATGAAAGTGAAAAAGGGTGATTAAATACAAGATTAAAAGGCAATTTAATTTTGATTTTATGTACAGGAATAATTATAAGATGTTATTTATGACAGCATTAATAAATAATAAAAAGAACCCTAATTCTATAATTTAAAGAAAAATTGTGTGCAAATAAAAAATGAGAATTGAGGAACAAAATCACAACTAATAAAAGAAAATTGCATATTTATACCAAAAAATAAAAAAAGTAATTTGTTAATTCGATTCAAGAAAATAAAAGCAATAAGAATATTAATACATAAATTAGATAATTTCGTGCGAAGAGATGTAATTTGTATAGTGGTCATAGCGAAATAAAATCCTCAATAAATGTCAAGTGAAAAACACAAAGTATATTAAATAATATCAATGATTAATAAAATTTCTAAAAAAATAAATAAGAATATTAAGAAAAGGTTTAAATAACCAACCAAATAAATAGTCAGTATTTCTATCAATTTAACAAAAAGTGAAATTCAAACAGGGATGGTGCGAGTACCATTTTTCCGCAAAAGTACAACGACTACAACAAAAGCCATTCTTCTACAAGCGGAATTAATCAGAGAAGCGGAATTTATCAGAGAAAAGGGCTTAATTTTTTTATTAAATTGATTTACAGTGCTAATATCTCTTGTAATTATTAAAAGTTACATTTAGATAAAAAAAATATTTGTTACTGTAAAAAAGTTAAATAAAAAAATAAAGATCAGAAAAAAAAATAATCTTAAATACTAAAAGAGTATAGATTCGCTTACAATTTACTTGGGTATTTATAATTTGAAAATAAATAAAGTAATCAAAAAAAATTTAAAATAACATATGATATGACTATGTAATACAGAACGATGAAACCATTAAATTAGGATAAATTTAAATAAGAAATACTCTGTCGTTGCCAAGAAGCACCTTCTGATAAAATTTGATTTTACTAAAAAAAACTATATTTAATACAAACAAACCATTAAAGAAAATTGAGTGCAAAGTAAGAAAATGAGAATTCAGGAACAAAGAACATATTATATCACAACTAATAAAAAATAAGCATATTTATACTTAAAAAATATAAAAGAATATTTGTTAATTCGATTTTAAAAAGCAAACTAATTAAATTGCTTTCGAAACGGCAATTCAGCTCGCAAACGACAAGTCCGTGCAATCAAGGAAACAGGGCATGCTATTGTATAACTGCTGGTTTAGTCGATAATACCAATGTAAGGTAATTGTCAAATATTGATCAAAAGTTATGAAAGGCATTAAATTCAAAACATTAGACAAAAAAAAATATTCATGAAATAATACAATAATATTAAAAACAATTTATTTTAGAAATTCAATTACATAAATACATTCAAGAATATATTTAAAAGCGTAAAAAAATTTGAATAACGATGCTTTTTATATAAAAAGCGAAGGGAAAGATGGTCTTGCATTTTACCATAGCGAAGTCAATTTTTTTAAACATTTAAATATGGATAATTCGATTTTAGATATTTTAAGCAAAATTTAAAATGTGTAATAATTATTTTTGAATTTGCAAATTATTTATTAATTGTTTAATAATTTTTAAAAAGATGAAAATTGTTCGAGAATATAATTAAATACAAAAAAACTTCTTTGAAGCAAAGAATTTAAATAATATACTTATGTTAAAATTAGAATAAGTAAATAAAATAATTTTATAATAAACTAAATATTCCAAAAAATGCCTAAGGCTTGGACAATTAAATAAATAATATTACCGATCTTCTGAATATTAATTTAAAGGGACGATTGTACAGAAATTTATTGAATAACAATCAGCAATTATGCCTCTTTTCTGTTTTAATTTAAAAATAAAGATGCTTGTATTCAATTAACTCAAAGAATTTCATAGATAAAGCATTAATTCTAATTTTGGAAAAAAAATAAGTTAATTGACATTTTCCTATAATGATATAGTTAAATTAAAAATAAATCCAGCAGCTTATACAAAAATTTACCATATTTAATATAAGAATACATTGTATAAACTCAGTCTTTGAAATATTTGTATTTTATTTATTAATACGGAAATATTATAAAAACTTAATAATAATAAGCAAAAGTAAAATACAAAAGCAAAAAAGGGGCGTAGTGGTAGTTACAGAAGCATCGAATACTTTTATTGATATAATAAGCTCTTTAATAAAAGAATTGCAATATATAAACCTAAAAAGTTTTATTAAAATGCAAATAAAAAGTAAACCAAAGTTTTAATATTTGTAAAATTGATTTTCTTCAATGATAGTCTTGAAATGCAGAACAACATCGAATAAAGAGCTCGACATTACTGAGCAGCATGAGGACTTCTGGATCTTTCAAATTCAAATAAAATATTTCAAAAACACTATTCGAGAAAAAAAAAATTCTACGTTTAAATTTGGCTGCGACGGAAAAGTAATTGGCACTTAAACTATAATATTCTTCAAAAATTTTAATGTATTTAATTGTCGTTTTCCTGTTCGACTTCGACCGCGCTCAAATAAAAGAAAACCAAAATTCAAAAACTAAAAATAAAGATAAAAATAAATAAATTGAGCCAGTTATTTTATGTCATTAATAGAATAATCAAAAAATAAATTTAGTAGTTGATATACAAAATAACAAATTTGAATTTAAAAAATAAATGTGCAAAATTTAAATAAAAACTTATATTCATAACAGTGCAACGGAGCCATTTAAAAAATCATTGCAAACCATCGATCGGAATCATCTTAAATAAAAGAAAAACTGCAATTTCGATATAAAGTAAGAAACAACAAAAAAAAAGATAAGTGACAAACTTATATAACGTGACAATTTTTTTCTTAAATTGATAATCATTTCTAAAGATAGCATTCAGCATAATTTTTATAGCCAAATGTTTATTTTTTGCTAAATTTAAAATCCAATAATATTCAAAAAGAACTAAACGGAAATGAATAAATGTCAATTGAATTTGCATGTGATTTATAAAATAATGCTTTGAGTCTAGCAACATTTATCAAAGCTAAAAATCAACTAATTATCAAAAACGATAATTTAAATTTTGTCGAGTAAATAAATATTTTACATTCGCAACTGAATAAAAACATAAAAATTAAAAACTTATTTTTACAGCAACAAACTAATAGAAAAAATGGAAATTTCTTTCATACGAATTTATCTAGTGAATTAAAATCGCTAAGCAAAAAAACCAAGAACTTTTAAACCCTAATTTTTGCAATTTAATGGTATTCTATTTTTCATTTATTTAAAACCAAAGCAAAAATAAATAGAAATATTGAAAAAACAACTAGGAAAACAAAATTTTTTAAAAAATAAATTGGTCGATAAGAATATTATTTATGTGTATATCATTAATAAAACAATGTGCTAAATTAAAAATATTTTCAAAAATTCTATTCGAGAAAAAAAAAATTCTACATTTAAATTTGGCTGCGACGGAAAGTAATTAGCACTTAAATTATAATTCTTCAAAAATTTTAATGTAATTAAAAATTGGCGCCGACAATTAAAAGGATTTGATACAATAAAAATCGAAAACTTGGTTTAATTTGGCATATAAATATAAATTAAGCATTCTGCTGATGTGAAGCTTATATTTCATGTGAAAACGGCACTGTATGCAATTCTAGGCGAAATTATCGTTTTTAATATATTGTTCGGGTGGTACAATTATACAATGGTACCCAATCTACAACTTATAAAAAAATTTAAACAACGTAATGAACTCATTGATAATTAACCGAGTATTAAAGCAAAACAAAATATAATGGAACTAATGAAGAGAAAATTGAATTGGAAAAATTTGTAAATGAGTGATATGTCAAAGATTTACTACCAACTAAACTATATACACATGTAGGGTATATAGAAAAGATTTCAGACGATGGCAACTTTTTGTATATGAATGCGGAATACATTCAATCAATTTTATTTCTTTGAATGAATAAAAAAAAACTTACCCCTTATGGCTCACAATGAATCTTACGAAATTAATAATCTTTTTAGTGTTAATTCAATCAAATAACAAAATTGCGAATACGCAAATACCTCTTGGAGAAACGAAATTTCGTCAGACGTCTTAATATATTCCACTTAAAAACGGTATATTAAAATTTTTTTTTGCAGAATTTATAAATTACTAAAAAACAAAATTTTAAATAGGAATCCAATTAAAGCAAAATATCGCGTGGAAACAACTTTAGCATAAATTTGAAAAGAAGCCAATAAATGAAAAAAATCTATCAGATACAATTGACTTACCAAATCGGGGACTTAGTGCAAGAATTATTTTTTAGTTCAACATCAAAATTGCCAAATTGAGGAAAAAATAATAAATGCATTCTCTAAAAGCAAAAAGTCAACAAAATAAATGCGCCATAAAATAAAATAAATATTCAAGTTCCAATAAGTTTCAAACATGAAAGAATAAAAGTTATTGAGAGATGTATAAATCACAAAAAAAAAAATTATATGCAAATGAAATGAATCTCTTACTAAGTATATACATTATATTATTTCTTTCACTGTATTAAAGAAAAGAATAATAGTAGACGATTTCAATTTTCACAATTGTCAACGGCATTTTGCTGTCAAATGTAGATCAAAGTATTTATGATCATTAACAATAAAAGTAAAAAATAATGTAGTCAAACCTAAAGACTAGGGCTGGTCGGAACCGGAACTTTTGACAAAAATCGGAACCGGAACCAATTTTTGAGTCGGAAGCGGAACCGGAACCAAAACGGAACCGGCCTAAACAAGGCTAGAAAGCAACAAAGTATATTTTGACCTTACCGTATTTCCTCTAATAGAGCCCACATCAGTTTGAACTAGGGTTCCTCCCCGACCCTTCGGGGAGAAGAATGTCGGGGGTCGGGTATTGGGCTATGCGTCGGGTCGGGGGGTCGGGTCGGGGACAGTAAATT
>JAKKIK010000963.1:0-20897 GCA_024500135.1 Heterodera carotae | reverse complement strand
CAGTGCTTTGATCAATACCATCAAAGAAAAGCGTTCCTCCAACTAAGAGAGCAGTAGGCGACGAGTGGGGCAGAGAGAGAGCACAAGAAATGGCGAACAAACACGGACATTAAAGAAATAGGAAATAAAAAACCAATTGCACGGTTTACATTTAATTCCAAACTTCCTTAATTCAGAGCATATATTCCTAACACGGGGATGGCTTTTTAATCCGAAAACGAAACGAAAAAGTTTTTTAATTTTTTTTTCGACGTTTTTTTTTGTAGAACACGAAAATAATTCGAATTCTCTGTTTTTGTTCGCATGCTTCTGTAAGTTCCGAAAAAAATGCATATGAACTGATTAGCATGATCAATAAAAGACTGCAAAACTATTCGTAATTGTGCCAAAAATAGATTTCGAATTGGCGTAATTTTGTATTCATATACCAATGTATTGTACATTACTTTATATTCAGCATAATGTTGGTTAGGTATTTTAATATGAAACACATTTAAACAATTAAATCAGATTTCTGAGAAATTTTTGAATAGCGAGAGATTACACGAAAAGACACTTTGGTTAGATTAAAAAGAATTACGCATATAATCCATAACCCGGCTATATCCTGGTATACATCGAAATAGCTTTTTGGCTTGCAATCAATATTTATAGCAGGATTTAAGAGACAGATTCTGTTTTTGTACGCTTTTTAAGTTCCGCGGCCAAATGACTGTAAATACTGACAAAATACATTTGTATACAAAATAGTTGTGCCCCAAAAATTTTTTTGCGTACAATTTGGGTGGGGCGCGTAATTAGTACACATTTAATTGTGACGAAAATTGGGGTGATTCCCCCGCCGTCGGTGGTTGTGCTGCTGATTTTGGGGAAATGCCCCCACAAAACATGTTTTTCGCACTTACGTGCAAAGGTGGTATTTCTCAAGAGAAATCTGCAGCAAAAACAGCAAAATATTTTACAATTATAGAAATGTTTTTTTTTTTTTTGGTTTATTTGGGCTTCATCCCCTACCCCGAAGTCCTCGACTCCGATCCGACCCCCGAACTTTCTTGTCCCCGATGGCTTGAAGTTGAACCCCAATTTTATTATTTTTTTTGAATTAATAAATGCCTAGGTGTTTTAAAATATTTTTCTGCTCAAATATTTTTGTGTTATTCTTGAATATTATAACGAAGCGAGAAAATGGAAAAAATATTTTTCACTTAAAAACGGTCCCTTTAGGTGTTGATTAAACAAATTTTTACACATTCATATTTAATCACATTCCATTGTCCTATTTTGGTTTCTTTGATAAATTAAAATATAATTCATTGCCTGTAGGTCACCCGTCCATACAATTATATAATCATAAATGTATCAGAAATAACTCTGATAACATCTAAAAAAATTTCTTTCATTTAGATTTTGATAGCATCAACCTTAGATTTTTAAATTTTCTAAAAAAAAATTATGTCCTTGCCGTTTTTTATGCATTTTCACTCTAAAATCGGCCAAGCTTTTTTTGAATCACCATTGCACATTACACATTCATTGATCTCAAAGCCATCATTTTCTATTTCATTGGTTTTACACACCTCTTTAGGCAAATGACTAATTCAACAAAACAACAACCTGTTTTACATACATTTACCTATTTTAGCACGAAATTGTTGATGGGTTGTGATGATGATGAAGATGATGATCATGGTTTATGATCAGATTTGATTGATTCTTATTTTTCATTTTTCACCTTTTTTTTTTTTGCAATTAATGTTTGACCGAAATGCTTTCCTTCTCTTTTTAAATATTATTGTTTTGTTTCTAATGTCAACGAGTAATTTCAGTTTTGAATGATTAGGAATGCTAATTTATTTAAATTCTTATTTTTATATTTTTTTCAAATTCAGATGTCAAATAAGCACAAAAAAAAAAAAATTAAAAAAAATTAATCTTGACAAATCGGCGTTTTTTCTTGCCCAAAATTCAAGAAAGTAAACATTTACACGACTTTTTTATAAACTAAAAGTGAAAAGTACTCAAGAATAGGGTACACAAAACTTTCTATATTAGTGTTCCTCACTATTTGACAATATTAGAGGAGAGATATAAACAGTGAGTGCTGCATTATATTTTCAAATCCCCTTGGGGGACATTATTAGAGGGGGGGGGGGAGTAAATAGAGGGGGAACAATAATATATAAAGTACGGTAGGCAGTGATATAACGTCTTATAAAATTATGTATTTTGGGATTATTGAAGTAAACTTACATAGAATTCATAGAATTCAGCCTTCCTTAATTTACGACCCCTTTTTCTACAGAATGGATAAATATTCCCAGCCCTGTTAATATTTATTTTGTAATTGTCTTGAATTGTTAGCCAAAAATGAATAATTGGACTGACGCCATTTCATCGACGACACATTCAACAATTGTTGTCTCCGGCGCGGTAATTTATGTGCCATTTGCAATTTCAATTTTTGGGCTTATTGGCAACATTGGCACTTTTTTGACAATTGTTTTAAGCGAGTTGAAGAGGGTAAGCAACTTTTGCATTTAAACTTTGCGTTAAAACATTTGCACTGGGCAAATAAAAGCACAGATTTAATGAGACAAATTTCGAATTTTTATTTAAGACTGTTTGGGAAAATGATGCATTTTTTGGTCAAAGTAAATTTGATTATGTTTCACTTTCTCCAACAATATTTTATACTCAGATTACGAGAAATAGAGTGATAAATTTGGACTTTTACAATTCCAATTTAACAAGTTCTGTGTTTATTTTAAAATTTGCATTTTGATTTTTTTATCCCCGACAAATTTGATCGCCCATACTCTAGTGACGTCCGATAGTCTACAGTCTCGGGAAGAACATGTTTTTTAATTATCACGATTTTAGACTCATCATTTATGACTATATGTTATATCTATAGGTTTTGGTATTTGATCGCGAATACCATAACAATTAGTAGCATTGCCTTACCTGGGGCTTTATTTTAGGAAGTATTATTAAGCTGAATGTAAAATTAAAGTTTTTTTTAAAACATATATTTGTAGAACTACATCAACCACTATATCACGGTGCTGTTGGTGTCGGATTCGGTGCTTTTGTTGGACATTTTTATTACGCCATTTTTACGTCCGGATGTCATCAACTTTTGGCTATGCTTTGCGCAGGAATATGTGTACAATGTGACCATTTTCATCAGCTGCTTTTCAATTATGTCACTTACGGTGGAGCGCTTCTTCGCCATTGTTTTCCCATTAAAACATTTAAAGGTGATGTTTAAATTTTTTGCGGCTACCCCTCAAGAGGGTTGGCTTTACATATGTATTTGAGGGGTCTGAATTTTCTAACCCTCCTAAGTGGGAGGGTATTTCAGTGGGGGAGGGGCTGAATTTTCTATCCCACCTAAGGGGGGGGGGGTGGTATTCCAGGGGAGGAGGGGCTGAATTTTCCAACCCTCCTAAAAGGGGGAGGGTATGTTTCAGGTGGGGGGCTCTATTTCAGGTGGGGGATGTGGGATTTATTTTCGGAAATATGCCTATTTGGGACCGTTCTTGTTTCAATCTCATAGCGAATGGAATAATTTTTTTAACGTTTTAAGTTTTTGTTTTCTGAGAAATTCATTTTGATCCATCTTTTCACCACAAATCGCTAAACATCGGCTTTGTCTTATTAATAAAATGATTACATTTAGCACTCAGACTTCAAGCGATGGAAAATCATTATGGCATGGATTTTGCCAATAATTATAATGAATTTCAATTTATTGTTTGCATTAAAAAGCACGGAAAATGATGCATATACAATTTTGGTCTCTTCTTCGACGGAAGAAAGCATTAAATGCCAATACAATTATTCACTTCCCGAGGCATATGTAAGAAAATATCGAAATGAAATTTTTTATACATTAAATTAATAAATCCTATTCAAATTGCTACAAATATAATTGCCTACCCTAAGGGTGTGACGCCTATAGTTTCTCGTAATTCTTTCTTTTTTTTGGAAAAGGCAAGAGTTTCGAAATCTCTTTACTTTTTACGAAATTTATCAAAAATTTGAGCAATTTTTTTTTGAATTATTGGACACCAAATTTACTGCATTTTCAGAGTCTCTAACATCATTTGGCAATAAGGTTTTGAATAAAATCAGTACCATAAACCACCCTATAAACGATTTCTTAGGTATTTAAAATTTCAAGCAATTGTAAAATCAATTATTGTTTCTTAATTTAGCATTTTTTCTATTGGCCACGTTCATTTTTCACTTTTTTACTGCCAACATTTGTTGTTCTGATTGCCAATGTAACAATCATCATCAAATTGAGAGGGCGTTCAATTTTGAAAGGTAATTTGACCATTGAATTTTGAACAAATTTATTTATAGTATTTAAAAATTTTGACAAATTCCCTGATACACATTAGCGTACGAGGACGAGTACCGGACCTAACCGAGTCCCATGTACCGGGAAATTTCAGGTACCGAACAGCCATAGCGCCTAACAGGGCCACCTGTCGTTGCGATTTTTCAACGCCATTTCGAAATTTGTGCTTTCACATGAATTTATAATTTAGGCATTGCTGTAAAGCAATTCCTGAAAAGTAGTAATTTCTAAATTGCGAAAAAACTAACTTTTAGGAGTTGTAATTTATTTTTGAACCGTTAATTGTTTAAATTCTGGGGTATCAATATGTTCCAACGAATTTTTATAATGAAAACAGTTTAAATCTTATATCCAAAAATAAATTTGAAAATTTTTGAAAAAGCCTAACATTTGTTATACTTTTATTTGAAAAAGCCTAACATTTGTTATACTTTTATTTGAAAAAGCCTAACATTTGTTATACTTTTATTTGAAAAACCTAACATTTGTTATACTTTTATTTGAAAAAGTCTAACAATTGTCATTCTGTTTGTTTTATAGGTGTTTCAAATTCGTCAGCAGCACGTGCAAACAATGTTGTGTTGTTTGCAATTCCCGTCGTTTACATCATTTTGAATATTCCATACGCCGTGCGCAGTTTTATGAAATTTGTGATGGATTCGGTGTCCAATGAACAGTTGTATCAGCATCATTATTTGCTTTATGCGGGCTCATTTTACATTTATTGCTTCAACTTTTCCATTAATTTCATCATTTATGCACTTAGCAGGTCTCATAAAAAAATAAGAAATGTGCACTGGCCATTTGGGGCATAAAAATTTAGAGGGTATCCGAGTTAATGCTAGCTGTGAACCTGACTCGGAATTTCCGACTATTGTAAGACCCCAACCTTTATTTCAGACTGTTTTTGGTCCCTGACCCTGAATTTCCGACTATTATAAGACCCAAACTTTCATAACTGTTTTTGGTCCCTGACATTGTTTTACGAATTCCTGACTGTTCTTGGTCCCACCCTGAATTTCCGACTATTTTAAGACCCCAATGTCAAATTTCGGACTGTTTCAAGACCCGAGCCTTGAATTTGTGACTATTGTTCCTTTTGAAAAATTTCGTTTTCTCCCAGACTCTGATCCCATTACATTTTCGAATTTGTTCACTATTTTGATCAATCGATAATCATGACAAATCTTATTTTGACATTAATTAAAATATTTTATTTATTTTTCCATTTAGCCGATCTTTCCGTCAAACATTTATACGCATTTGGTTGTCAAGAAGAAAAAATGTGCGCGCAGATTCGACTGGGACGAGCCGAATAACGACGGGGACAATGCAATTGCATTCAATAAAACACACATAGTAAAACATTTCATTGGATTTTACAATGAAAAAAGTTTTTTTTTTCTAAAACCATTCATTTTTATTTATATGAAAAATGATTTGATGAATATTTTGTATATTTTTATCGTTAATAAATAGGGCTGTCAAAAAAGGGCACCAAAAAGTCGCGAAAAGGGCGCCCTAAAGGGCACCAAAAAATCTCAAAAAGGGCATTAAAAATTTTCAATCACCATGTTTTCAAGAAATTATAAGGCCAAAAAATTTTTAAATCGACAAAGTTTCTTAGAAAATCAAATGATGTTTAAGAAAAATTACTTTTGGAGTGCATTTTTTGAATTTTTGATAACAAAAAGTCAATTTTTACTGATTACTTTTTGAATTTTGAAAAGAGAAATCGATTTTTAAGGGTGCTTTATAGATATGTAAAAAATTTGACAAAAATGTACTAAACCTTAAAATATGTACCAAATGTAAGAAAAAGTCGAAAAAATTATGGATGTAAAAAGTTTCCTCTATTTGCATTTTTTTTAATTTAACAACCAAAAATTCAAAAAAATACACTGAATTTAATAAAAAATACTATTTTGAATTTTAATGTGTTTTTTTAGAAAAAATTTTTTGAATTTTGAGTTAGAAAAATTATATTTTTAGTGTGCATTTTTTGAGTTCCGAAAATTCATTGAATGGTGGTGGATTGGATTAAATTCCTTAAGGCAATTACCAAAATGTGTAAAAATTGCTCCAGTCAATGCCAACACAAAGATCCGGTATGATTTGTATTTTTCTTGAGAATTGAATAAAGAGTTTCACGTGAATTCAACAAAATTGCCAAGAAACGGATGTCGTCCTATCGATTAATTTTAATAAAAATTCCATGCGGAAATGTCTAAAAGCGATTATTTTGTCAATATTATGAGAACACAAAACAAAAATAACGATAATGATGCTGCTACTGATTGTTTCTGATTCAAAAACAGTTTATAAAACGCGAAAATTTGTCATTTTCAAACCCACAATGGACTCATAAAAGATCGGTTGGACTCATAAACTTTGATTGGACTCATAAAAAAATGTTTGGACTCATAAACTCTGATTGGACTCATAAAACTCTGATTGGACTCATAAAAATCGATTGGACTCATAAAAGTCGATTGGACTCATAAAGTGATTAGAGCCTTTTCTTAAAATGGCAAATTGGCTGAGATTTTAGATTAACATTTGTCAGAGCCTGGATTTTTTTTTTATAGAAAATCGACTTTTTATTATATGTGATAAAGTAAAAACTTTTCGTTAAAGCTTAACAAATAAAAGATGAGATATTTTTCAGAGTTTTTCGCCATTCGGTAGGTTAAGAAGTTTTTTTTTCGCAATTCTCGCTATTTTAATTTTTAATTTTTTTAAATTCTATTTTATATCTAAATTTTGGATGTTTTAGGATCTAAACAATATGTACAATACAAATATGTTAATCTATCAAACTATGCATTTGGTTTTGTTTGTTTTGGCATTTTCATTTAATTCAAACGCATTGCCGCCACCCATAGGGAATTCCGGCGAAAATGGTAATTTATTGTATAAACTTGCGACATTTTAATTTTTGTCATTTTAATGAGACATAACATTTATTTCAACAAATTTCGCGTCTTTTTTGTGCCTTTTTTGGCATCCCTATTATTACAGTAAATTTTAAATGCATTTTTCGGTAAATGGTAAATTACTGGCTCGTCAAATTGGTAGTTTACCATGCCGCACACTACATTTTCTTGTGAAAAAGTCTTAGTTTTTGAGTCCAAATCTTAAATTTACTACAATTTGTTCTTATTGAAAAAAAACATTGTAACATATTTCAAATTTCTTATAGGGAATTTTAAGAATGTTTTAGTAAAATCTTAGGATGCTTATCTGGTACTTCCGGGTTTTGTCACCCCCCCTTGAAATTTTTTTAAATAATTTTTTCTAAGCTAATTTTGACCGCTGATCGCGAATACGACATCCATTTCACCGAATTCCGAACCCCGAACACAAATTCGAACAAAAAAATGAAACGCGACCTTGCATAAAATCTTTACATGTTTTTATGAAAATTTGAATTTTCGACTTTTTGTTCGAATTTGGGTCCGGGGTTTGGAATTGGGAAAAATGGATGTCGTATTCGCGATATGCGGCCCTGAAAACCGCTAAAACATGTTTTTAAGCATTTTGAAGAAAAAATTCAAAACGGCCACTTTGCAAGTAGTGCCTATTTTTGCATTTTTACGTGTATTTTCACATACATAACTCATGTAAAACTCCTAATAGCTAAAAATAAACGTCATATTCGAAATCAGCGTCCAAAATTAGCTTAGAAAAAATTATTTAAAAAAAAATTTCAGGGGGGGTGACAAAACCCGGAAGTACCGCTTATCTTTATCTACATAGTCAGTCGAGTATAATATAGTTTAATTAAATTTTAAAATCTATCTTAAAATACAAAAAAAAAAGGAAAAAGGGGGAAAAATGAAAATCTCAAAAAGGCTGTGCATCTAATTTTCAGAACCCATACCAAATTTGGCTGTTGATCGTGTTGTTGCGCAACCGAATGAGCTTAATGCGTTAGTGGAGGCGGCCGTCGATTTTGCTCACGAATTTGGACTTATTAAACGTTTGGCAGACGATGACTCGCGCAAAAAGTGATCAGATTGAAGGAGTGGTGCCCAAAAATCATTTAGAAAAAATATTATAATGAAAAACCACAAAAATTTTAGCTGGGAAAGGATTTTCCTAATTTGCCAAAAATTTTTGAGTAAAAAATGATCAGAAGAAACAGCGATTTTGCTTCGATTCAGCCGTTCAGTCTCTTCCCGTCGCCATTTCCTCGTTCAGCTTTCCAACAGGCTTTGGATGTGCACACGGTTACGTTTTATAAAAAACAATAATAAACATTGCGCCAAAAATTGTGCCATTTTTAATTGCCCCAAATGAGCGGCCGAAAGGCGCGGCGCCATTCGATTTAAATTTATTTCAATTCATAATTTTCAGGGACTTCAAAAATTGTATTTTTGCATTTGCTGTGACTACAATTTTTTGCTGGAAGCATCGCGAGAAAAAAGGTGGCGCCAGCTCCAAAAAAAGGTGGCAAAATTTGAAAAATGGTGACAAAAAGGTGGCACTGAATTTTTAGCGTGAAAATCGTCCAAAAATGCAAACAAATTTTTAAATATTGTATTTTACTTTCTAAAAACCGAATAGTTTCACTTTTTCTCGATTTTTGCTAGAATATTTGCAAATATAATTTAAGGCTAACAAAAAAACTGTTACAACAATTCATTCCATTTTTAATAAAATTGTCATTAATCTTATTATACATTTTAGGATTATATGGTGGACATGGCAATGGATGATGAGAACAAACAGAATAAAGAATTTGGCTTAAAGCAGGTAACATGAATAAATGAACAAATGTGAATAAAGCAAATCATATCGATTGATTAATCAATTCATTGGTGTATCGATTTATTGATTGTCCAAAACAAGTAGCAGTTCAAAACAGCCAAAAGGAACAACAAATTGAAATTGTTTGTTTACATACTGTTTGATCAGATTGAGATGAACATCGGCAGCGTTGTCGGCTCGGCGATGGGCCCCCGGACAGCCGAAGTGCACCGCCAAATGTTGCAAATGGTGGGCCTGGACTCGTCGAACGTGCCGGAAAATCGCGCTTTTAATACGCTGGCAAATGGGCTTTACCTTGGATGGTAATGGCAAAAACCAATAAAATGCCAATAAATATAATTATTTACATTTACCATTGAAAAACATTAATTTTAGGCAGAAATTTGGTGACCCAAAAGCGGTCATTGTTTTCGCTGTTCTTCAAGGCTCTGTGCATCGTTTTGATGAGCGTGCCATTGAATACGAACTTAAAAAAATTTCGAAAGGACAAGTGACTGTTGTTCGAATGTCGTCTAAGGACGCCTATAATGAGTAAAAAGGGCGAAGAAAGGGACTGAATTTTAGATTTAAAACAAATTAAAAATAATGTTTATCAATAAATTTTAACTTTAATTTAATTATTAAATAATCAAATTTTCAAAATCAATCGTATTGTAAAGGCTACATCTTGACGAAAGGGACTTCAAACTTTTGTTTTAATATAATTAATTAGATCATTGTTTTGCATTGATGGCTTAATTTTTTGTAAATAATTGGACCTATTTCAGAAAACTTCGACAATGTTTAGCGCTCTGAGCAGTTCCAAAAGAATACAACAGGTGGTCATCACAGAATAAAAATGTTGACAAACAAATATGGTATTTTTATGTACCAATTAAACTTTTAAAAAGCTCCTCGCCGAGCCCGGCACGATTGAACGATTTATGCCGGACCCGAAAGAGGCACAAATGGTGGCGGAAATTCGAAAAACGTTCGTTGGCTTATGGGGTTTGGAAAAAGACGACGAACCGACGCAACAATTGGTCCAGGTAAAATTGCAAAAATGACGATTAAAAACAAAAAAGACATTGTTTCACTCCGCGGATATTTGCCACCCAAAATTATTGAATGGTCCATTGGCACATATTTGAAATGCCGCATAATTTTTGCCCATTCTTCAGCGTGCCATTGATAATCCCGGCGCTTTTGTGCTGAAACCCCAAAACGAAGGCGGCGGGCACAATTACTTTGACGAGGAGCTCAAAGAGAAACTGCAGCAGTTCACGCACGAAGAACGAGCAGCACACACACTGATGGAGCGAATTCACCCGGCGACAACAAAAGTAAACGAAGGGATGCCCGTGGACATATAAAATCCATGTCCAGTAGTGCTGTTTGAGATCGCTAATTTTCCGAGGCTCGAGACCGAGACTTGACCCCGAGACTCGAGACCGAGACCCAAAAGACCCGAACTTTTCCCGAGTCGAGACTCGAGACCGAGACTCTCAAACAGCCGTAGTGGTTTCATATCCATGTCGTCTGTATCCGCTTCCCTTTCCTGAAAATTGCTATCCATATCATCCGGATAATCGCGGATACTCCGCTGGCGCGGATATGTTTTTCATTTATTCGTACGTCCGATTTACCTCAAAATTTCTGTATCCGTTGTATCCATCTCAGGATTGCCATCTCGTAACATCGAAAAAAGGTCGACAGTCTCAAAAAAGGGGCAAAAAAAGGTGGCATTTTTCAAAACACAGATAAATAGAGAAAACGATTCAAAAAGCTTTTTTGAAGTAAAGATAACTGGGACCCTTGGAATGTATGGCCCATTTCCGGCACGGGAAAATCGTTAACCCGGGCGAAATCGAACACTTACGACACCTGCGCGGCGTCCACTTTCAGCTTTATGTGTCCTCTCTTAGAGCGGTTAAGCAATTAACTTATTTTTATGTTTGCAGAACTTCATGGTCCGCCCAAATGAGCAACCGATGCTCGACGACGTCGTCGTCGAGTTGGGCGTGTTTGGCTGTCTGTTGGGCAACAGGATACCAAGAAAATCGAACACAACGTGCAACAAGGCTACCTGGTGCGTACCAAGCCGGCATCATCCGCTGAGGGCGGAATCACTGCCGGCGGCGTGTACGACTCGCTGAACTTGTTTTAGAAGAAGAATTGCACTAATTGAATATACAACTCAATTTTGATCGGGCGGGGTTCTGTCTGTTATTGTTAGAGATCGAACAAACCAAGTAATTACAATAATTGAATCAAAAAATGGATCAATTAATTGGTTGATCCGAGTTTCCGGTTCGCAACCTGCAGGTTTTTATAAATATTTCATCCCGAAGAATGTGTTCGAAACTTTCGTATTTTCAATTAAAATGTAATAAAGATTATAAAGTGAAATTAAAAAATTTTAAATTTAGCCATAACTCCATCAAAAATGATGAGTTGAGTTTGTTATTCGATAATGAAGATCAATTTATCCAATTATAAAATATTTTAAGATATTTCGAAAATGGGGTAAACAGATAAAAACCAAAAACGACAAATTTATCGGACAACCCAATAGGTTAATGAATTATATAAAGGCTTTTTATGGCTAATTTGTTTTCCAATTTCTATTTTTTTCATTCAAACAAGGTAAGCAATAGGATAGAGATTATAATTTAAAATGCAAAAGATAATTTTAATTACATAAGTTGTTTTCGTTTATCAAATGGCCGAGTAGTGTGTGCGTAGGTTTTATGAGAATATGCTGTGTTGGTTTAATCCCGTGTTTTGTAAAATGTTTTGAATTTTTATGCCTTGCCTAACCATGGGAACTGCCCTCTGATCATACCTAGGTAGCGAAGCTCAATAAGCGCAAAGCGCTTTTAAAACAGCATCCCTGCATGCCTACACCCGCTAGTTATTATACATATGTATAATATGTTTATTGCTTTACGGGAAAATATAATTTTTGATTGATTTGCCTTAATGTTCATTTGTTTGGCATATTAAAAAGCCTTCAATAATAATGTCATGGGGGGCCTCGTACCTTTTTAATAAAAATTTCTCATGTCCTATTTCCAAATTTTGCCATGCGCATCCTACACATTGACGTCCGCCGTTGTACAATATTACCATGCCCCCTTCCCCCCAGAAAAAAGGCGGTCGCATGCATTTCATTCGCATAAGGCCTTACTTAATAGCGGTCCACGCCCTCTTGCAATCAGTCGAGTTTTGGGTGTCCTTTTTCTATCTGTACTGGAAATAGGTGTTTCGGACATCGTTATGTAAATTAATTTTTAACCTATTTACCGACCCATATAAAATTGGCCATATCTCCAAGAATATTAGACTAAAATAGAATAATCATTATCATTACGAAAACCGGGGGGACCTATTTTAAACCATTATTCTCTACCCTAGTAAGCAAGCACCAGGGATGCAACTGTATTCCTGACCTTTTTTGAAAAATTGGTGCCTTTCCGCGTTTTTAATAATCCCCGGAGTTCTATTAGAGGAAATTCAAAAATATAAAAAATGTAAAATATTTTGATAAAATTGACCAAAACCTGGAATTTTTGGTACAATTTTGAAAAGGGGGCTAAAGAAAAAACATTCACGCTTTAAATCCGAACATTGGGGTCCGGAATTCCGGCTACAGAATTTTTTGAGTAGTTCCGGATCAAAGAACAGACCACCTCGTTAGGCTTGGGTTAACATATATGCGTAAATAGCAAGTAAGTATTTGAATTATGGCCTGAAGAGATAAGGATCTCCAAAATTTTCGGCATAATAGCGGCAGGTTCATTCTTAAGATCGGCTGTTTTCGCTGATTTGTACACTGTTAGTTTATGACCGGCCACTTTTGTTTGTATCAAAATAATTTAATTTGGTTTTTTAAAGCAAAAAAAAAAATAAATAATGGCTTTCACTCCGGAAACCTCAGCAGCTGCACACCGAACTCGCTGGAGTCGCATTTCAATATTTTCGCATCAAAGGCCGATTTCGTAAAATTCGTAATTTTTCCTAAATGGCCAGCCCTCAAAAAGTCGGCAAAAAGGCGGCGCCAGCCCACAAAAAGGCGGCAAAAAAGATGGCATTTAAAAAAACGCGTATAAATAGAGAAATATTGTCCAAATAGCGTTATTCTAGATATTTCTCGCTAGTTTTCACTTAGTTGGGCAAGTTTTTTGAGGTGGACATAGCTGGGATCATCAATTTTGTCATGGCTGGAGGGAGTGCGGTGGTACCGATAGGCGCCACCGGGAAAAATAGTGATATTTTAAGGGAAATAAAGGCAAGAATAAAGATTTGAAACCAAAACATTGCGAAAACAAGATGCTAAATTAGAATACTTATCGAATTCTTTATAAAATTCGGAAAAAACTCAAAAAGGCGGCAAATTCCGCCCAAAGGCGGTATTATCGGCACCCTGATATGGGTTCGTGCTGAAAGGTCAGAATTGGATTCTTCAAGTTCATCAAATCAGACAAAAAAAGGAAAGTGTCAAATGAATGCATGTCCATTCTGTTTCAAAAATAAAAATATATTACACATTTTAATGGGTCCAATTTTAATCAGCAAGCAATTTTAGTGGGGAGCGGGGGAGGAGGTGAGATTTCTGCGGATTTGGGCGGGGGTCCGGTCGGTGGGTGGGAGTGACTCTGGGAACGGAGACACTTTAGGCGGAATCAATATGTCATAATAGACAAAAGTGTCCACATTGACGCATAGCGGCAGGTTCATTCACTAGAGCTGGCTGGCTGTTTACGCAGATTTGTACATTTATGATCGGCCACTTTTTTTGATCAAAATAATTTAATTTAATTTGGTAGTTTTAACGCAAAAAAATAAAATTAAATCAAATCAAATAATGGCTTTCACTCCGCAAACCTCTACGGCTGCCCACCGAACTCGCTGGGACAACTATAACATGTTCCACGAAGACGTGGCGGAATCCGACCTGAGTGAGGACAACAACTCGGCACGAGCATCTGTGCACGAGTGCGGCCATGTCATGTCGCTGTGGTTTATTGCCGACAGCGAAGTTTTTCCGAGGTAAGTTTTTTGATTTGTAGCTAAAATTGTCACAGACAAGAAATTTTTTGTTGTTGTTGATCCTTTTTTTGCTTTAATTCATAAAATAAAGCCTTTTTCCCTTTTTTAAAAAGGGTTCACAGATTACCTTACCAAGGGGGGTCTCTGGTCGACCAAAAAAAGGGGCATTTTTTCTAATCCCCTTCCCTTCCCTCTTCGCTCGCCCGAACCTTGTCGCCAGCACATCCATGGTCCTGGTCCAACGTCAGTGCCGATGCCAACGTCGCCGATGAGCCTCGCCCCGTGCTTGATCCGGTTCCCTGCAAAGATGAGAATTTTGCCGCACATCACTTTTTTTCCTATAAAAACCCAATCAAATGTACATTTCATTTGCCATTCACTTGGAACCTTGCTATCTTTAACCGCTAATAAAGATTTGCTCTCACAAACACTTGCCTTCTCTTGGTAAAAATTTGTGTCTCTTTTTTGTCTCCAAAAATTGGTGTCATTGAACACCTCAACAGTCGTTGTTAAGGTCTTTCTGAAGACCGTCCCACTCCCAATTTTTCCGGGTTTTTCTACCTCACTGAAAACCCACCCTTCCCCCTAGATAAAATATTTGCTAAAAATGCGAAAAATTTTGGCTTTAAAAAATGAAAAAGTGCCAAAATATTTGAATGTTAAAATGCCAATATTTGACAAATATATTTTCTTAAAAAAAGCGATAATATTCTCAATAATTGCTAAAACTTTTAAAAACGGCATTTTTATTAAAGGGTTTGTAGATTCTCTAGTCACGATTTTGAAATCAGATTTGATCCACGATATTTTGGACCACGGACCCAAATTTTAATGAAACTATCTGTGGTCAGGTGACGGTGATTCCTAATCTAGACGAGGATGAGAACGAAAATTTTGCGGGTGCTACGTTTAGCATTGCGCGTACGTCGGGCACTCGACGACAACTGTTGGCCGATTTGTGCTGCACAATATCGGGAAAAGTGGCGGAGGCGTTATTCTTCCAACGCAGCATCGAGCACGAAGGATCAGACGAGCCTGAAGCGGAGCAGCTGGCTAAATTGGTAACCAACATATTTTTTTTAATAGTAAGTCAAAAAAAGCATCATAAAAAATTGACTATTTAATAAAAAAATTCTCAATTTATAAATTAATTTTGGCTTACATTAAAAAAGATTTCGAGTATATGCTTCTAGCTTTAATTTTTTATGCAGGGAAATAAATGTTAAATTTCTCTCATATCTTTTCGATATTATAAAATTATTTTTATGATGAAATAACTCCACAAAAATTTTATTTTGATTGGAAGTCTTTGAAGATTTATGGTTCATTTTATGACAATTCGTAAGAAACACAGCTAAATTCACAAAATTTTCCCGGCGGCGCATATCGGCGCAGCCTGCCACTTCAACTCACATTTGACATACATTGTACATAAATTTTACAAGAAATTCTTAATTAAAATAAGAATTTTATGAAAATTTATTATGTTTTTTTGTGCAATTTTGTGCTCACTTAACAAAGTGCTAAAAATGTCAAAATTGTCCGAATTTTTGAACAGATTTTGGAAATCCCCGCTGATCAGCAACCGACGCCGGACCAAGCCATTCAAATTTCGCATTTAATTGAGGAGCAAGAACAAAGAGCACAGCGAACATTGAGTGGACGCCGAGCAATGATGGAAATTGTGTTGTAGGTTTTGTAGCCATATCACTCGGGGTTCGAAACCCGTAAGGTGCAAAGCCCTGGTGCGTACTTAACAGCAGGGGTGTGACTTGTCCCAATAAAAATATACAATAAAAAAAAGATATTAAGTTTAACAAATAGGTACTGTGAAAATATTTATGCATCCGTATAGTTAATTAATTGTACAAATAAATCACCTAATATTTAAAAAATTTTCTATTTTTAATTGATTGACTTTTACCAATAAAACAGGTAAATATTAATAAAACATTAGCATTTTAAAAAACGCAAACATATTTTTAAAAGAAACCTGTGTTTTTATCCATCTTTCATTTCAAAAAATTTTTTCAATATTGAGGCAAATTAATGTAAAAAACTATAAAAATTTTTTGGCTTATTGACTGAAAATTGACAAAAAACCTTTAATTTTTGTCATAAAGCCCCCCCCCCCCCCTGATGTAGAGCCCCTCCCCCCTCTCTAAAAAAGCTTCCCTTTTGAAGTGGGTTGAAAGAGCCCCGGGGGCTTTATTTTAGGAATTACGGTATGATGGTGCCTTTTTAGCTTAATGGGCAACGTCGGCCAGGCACGGCCGACCGGCAATGGAGGCGAAAACGAAACGGAATATGTTTATGAAAACCGTACGTTGGAGGAAGGCGGTGTGACATACCGTTTCTTCTACTGAATTTTGATTTGCCGTATCGGCAACCAATTTTGTTCATTTTAATCCTATGGATTATTTTACCATATTTGCATCAATTATCGTCTATTTGAAATGCTTAAGCAGAAGCTAAGCGATTAACCTAGACTCGAAAATGTTACGCAAAAAACTATACTTTTCGCAGTTCTGAAATATTTAACTTTTTTTGAGAGTTGGTTTCTTTTGCTTAAGCCTTCTTCATTTACAGCTTTCTATTGATACCAAGTTTTTGTTAATATTATTTATCTAATTAACAATTCTTGAACAATTTTGAACATCATTTTTTATGAGAATTTTGCAACTGTAAACTGATGAAGCATTGAAGTGAAAATAATACGATTAATGATTGATTTTTGGATGCTTCGGAATATTTAATTTTGCCGACAAATTGTTAAAATCATTCTTTGTCACCCCAATGATGTTCAAATAATCACAGATTTCGTTGGACATTTGCAATTTATTTTCAAATAAAAATAAATATTTTATCTAAGCATTTAAGTATGTAGAATATTGCCCTCTGAATTTAATTAGAAAAAAGTTTTTAATGCCAACAGCAACACTAAATTCACCTGTCTTTATCGGTATTTTAGAATTTAAAAATTTATTAATTCTAAGAAATCTTTAAAATTCAGACACCGACATCTTATATTATGTACAACAAAACAGTTTTATTTGTTGTAAAACTAATTATGCATTTAAGTCCACCACATATTTTCTCAGAATTTAATTTTAATAAAAAAGTGCTTTTAGATTAAAGCCCACCGGCAATCTCAAACTGACACCTGCATTCTGTTAAAATCCAATAAACAAATAAAAAAACATAGAAGATATTGAAATTTTGTCTATTTTGCAATGTTTACCATTCTGACGTCTGCGGATCTCGAATGGCCCAGTGTCTAGGAAAGTGCCGAAGATCGAACATTTAAAAACAAAAAGGTCAAAACGGCACACATTGCAGTTCAAATTGAAATGTTGAACAAAAGAAAAAATGCCTGAATGATCGTCCGGGTATTTAAAGGTCAGAATGTCGAATATATTATCAAGGAGTTCTCCAAGAGTTTACGGACACCATTAAAATTGCCATAACAAAATTGACAATTTATTAGACAATAAATTCCGTTACAAAAAATTTTCCATTAAAAGTTTTAATCGGTTTGCTAAGCGAGCACGGCACAACTATAGACTTCAAACACAATGGGAGATCCTGATACGTTAACACAAGTAGGAACATAGCACCGATAATTATACCAATCAAATATGTACTTGAATTTGAAAATAGGAATTTTGACGATTTATTGACAATTATGCGCAAATTTGACTTGGACGGCGCAAATTCGACTTGGACGAGTCTAACAAATAAGGACGGGGACAATGCAATTGCTCAATAAAACACACATAGTAACTAACATTTAATTGGCTTTTACAATAAAAATAATGTTTTTAATTTATGTGAAAAATGATTTGATTATTATTTTTGTACATTTTTATCGTTCCCAAATCAAATAAAATCGCCTTAAAGGGAGTCGGTAAAATTAACGGTAGACCTTAAGGTATTATTTGTCTTTATTAAGTCATTAATCCAGAACTCTAAATAATAAAAACCATGTTGGAAGCCGAAATTTTACCAAAAAACCGGAATGCCGACTTCTCAAAGGCTTCTACAACAATCTTGAACTCAAATTCGGCTTATCTGAAAGGTCGAAGTTTCACGTTGAAACGAAATGTCTTTGATTGAATTAAATTCTTAAAAATAATCGAATTTTGCGAATTAATCGCATTAGCGTTTTCTCCCCCATTTTTCTAAAATTTTGGTTATTTCAAGTAAAATAATTAAATATTACATCTCGGCTTGAGTGTGTTGTTTTGCGCGAAACGAATGGATTCAAAATATTTTTATTGGATAATTAAATCATTGAGCGGCATTGACAAAACATTCCAAAATAACCAGTTTAACACACAACCAATTAATTCTTTTTTTTTTGACCAAGAAATACCACTGATTGATCAACACGCATTTCCTCTCGTGACTTTTTCCTTTCGATTGCTCCTTAATTATAATGGGCAGATGAAATTTTATTGGCAATTATTGCCTAACAATCGAACGGACAAAAATAATTTCATATAATATTTGGCATTAAAATGAATAAACAAACAATCAATCATTCATTTAACACATAAGTTTTCTATTGGTTCGAATTTTAAGAATTTCATGAAGTCTGATTTAGTAAAAAATTTCTTTCTTCTTAAAATTCGAATAAATATAATATTTAAAATTTTCCTTAGCCTATCCTTTCGGCACACCGACAAAATTATGCCATCTCCCAATAAAATTCAAGCCTTTTTATCCTCCCCCACTTACGCACAAAAAAGGCAAAAACTCTTAATTACTCAACTATAATAATAAAAATTTGTCACCATTTTTAAGTCGACACTTTATTTTCCTTCAATTTTCAAATCTGTCTTAAAACAAAATGAATATGAGCTACAATGACAAAGTGGATTTTGTCAACAGCGCAAGCAAACAATTAGAGCACAAATTGGCGGATGAAAGCCGAAAGTTGCATCATGACATGTTGATGAGCCGGGATTTGAACGAGAAGAGCAGCTCGGCACATTTTGATGAAGGCAATCGAAGGGTAATTCGAAAAAAACATTAAATATTATTTATATAAAGCGTTTATTGTATTAGCTACAAAATATTAAGTTATTTTGTAAGCATTTATTCCAAGATTAATTCGACTGTTGGAATACAGGTATTTCCTATTGAAAACTCCCTTCTGCTGATCAAACCCAACACAATAGAAACTAATACAAATGTAAAGATAGCCAAAATTTAGGGACGAATTTTTAGATTTCTATAAAAATTTATTAAGTCCAATTTGATGCACTATTACCTAAATTCGGTGCCTTTCGAAGCTATTTATAGCATCGATTGAATAACTCTCGAAAAACTTATTATTTTTTAATTTTCAATAAAATTAGGGTTTTCATGAATTTATGCAATTAAAAATCGTAACTTGTTTGAATACAGTTTAGTCGACAGCTTCTACTTTTTATTCTACTTTTTATTGCTACAAATAGAGCTTTCGAATGATATAAATTTTATAAAAATTGGCTGACTATTCGCCTCCACCTTTGAGAGTTGAAATATTTAGGGATTACATTTAAAATCTATCTTTTTAAATTATATTTACCGAAAAAGCATTATAAATTGATTGTCCTATATTTCTTTTCAATTGTACATTACGCTTTATTCACTCTCATTCATTTACAGGGAAGTTCACATAATTTTGAAAAACATTCTTCATCCGAGAGTCGTCCAGCACCGGTGGCATACTCCGGAAAACCAGTGGATTATTTTCGAGGTAAAAAAAGAGCGGAAAAATCTGTTATCATATTATTGTATAATTAAAATGCCTATTTTTAACATTGTTTATCATAGCCTTTCCGAAACAAGCTTTTTTAGATTTTTAGGTTCACTATTAGAGTACAGAGTTTTCAATTGATGCTAACAAGGCCTATTTTTTTAATAAAATTTTCAAAAGTGAATACATTTCCAATATAAAAAGCAAACGATTTTTCCACCCATCGATTGTTGGATTAAATCACTAAAAAATGCACAACATAAAAAGCATTGAAAAAGGCAGAAATGGTTTTTTAAGCATTATATTACAATTTTTTGCGCGTAGAGTTATGTCTCAAACTCGGTAAGCTTCAATTAGCTAACAAATAAGCCTGAAACTAAGCGATTAAACAATTTTTTGATAAGTCCATTTCATTTTTGGCTAACCTCTGGTTATTACAACTAAAAATTCTCTCCAAATTTGAGGTCCAACAATTCGCGATGTGCCACCTGCGAATGGTTCCATTGGTGGCACAGTGACCACATGGGAATGGGGAACAGAGAGAAACTGACGAGCTGATGATGCTGCTCAATGAATGTGGCACAGAAAGAGCACATGCACAAAATTGACAGAAAATAATCCAATAAAAACTATTTTGCAAAATTCAAAACAAATATTCTTATTTATTTTTGGAACAATTTCTTTTTTTTAATCAAACATTTTTATTTTGTCGTCTTTTATTTAAGTAAATGAATTAACTGATGTTCTTCTCTTACATGTACTTAATTCGAAGCATTCCCCTGTGCTTGAAGAAATAAGAGGATTTATTACTTATGTGAGAATTTAGACAGTAATTCTTAAAAACAAAGCCCCCCCCCCCCCCCCCCCCCGGGGGGCGGGGGGGACCAAAATATTTTTTTTCTTTTCAGGTTTTTTGGTTTTCGTTTTTTTAAATTTTTTCGGGTTTGGTAAAGCCACCCCCCTGTTTGGTTTAATAAT
>JAKKIK010000962.1:0-20889 GCA_024500135.1 Heterodera carotae | reverse complement strand
GTCGTTTTGGCTGGAGGGCGCAAAAGTCGGGGCGCAAATGTCGGGGGCGCAAATATCTGGGGCGCAAAAGTCGGGGAGCAAATGTCGGGAGCGCATGGCCGCCGTAGTCGAGTGTGCGCTGGTTTTTAGCGCAATAATTTAAGATTGATTTAAAACTAATGCTAAACCTTTTTAATTGATAGAAATTGATTTGAAACTGGTCTAGATCGATTTGTTTCGTCGAAATCTGTCGATACCAAATTTATAGTAAAATCTTATGACTTTGGGTTTATGCCAATTGTTCGAATTCGGGTCCGGATATTCGAAATTGGTAAAAATAAAGGTCATATTCGTAATCAGCGACCTAAATTACCCTAGAAACTGCGCCCTTATTGACTTAAAAAAAATTAAGTTTGTAGTCACATAACAGGAAAGTACCGACATTTTTAAAAACCTCCACCCCATCTGAAACTTTTTTCACACCTTGTTTATTTAGCAACTGGTGGCCCCTGTTCGTGTTGTTCTTCTATGTCTTGGCTCCGTTGCCCATTTCAATCGCCAAACATTTACATTACGACAACAGCGGCACATCGCCGGTATGCATTTATTATTAACCGGGCACAGAGATGTAGCGATGCAAGGAAGTTTAGATTCGTCCCCATGTGCTCGTCCGCAATACTTTGAGACATAACTTTTTTCATGGCCAACCAAATGCTTTAATTTTGTTATCATTCAGAAGCACAATCTTTAGAAGTGTTGTAATCAAAATCTAAGCAATTAAGCTACTCTCAAAAACAGCTGTCGCTTACTATATATTTAAACATATGATTGGCCTAGAGAATATACGAATACACTTACCCCCTCCCTCTTGAAACTTGTGATTTCCTATCTTTGGCTTGATTGTCCCTAAACCACTCGTACGTTACTAAATATCAAAATGAAAATTAATTTTAGGCAATCGAATTCGCCCAATTTGCCACCGCTGGCATTGTTCTGTCGGCGTTTGCACTTCCATTCGTGCTTGCCCACGCCGGAGTGGTAAAAATTAAAAAATAATTTTGATTCATTTTTTCAAATTCTCCAAAAGACCTAGCTTTCTTAGGGCTTTAAAAATTGGCCTTAAGATCCAGAACTCTCTCATCTATTAAAGTGCATTTTGCAGCTTAGTTTTTAAATTTCGTCTGTCTTTCTCTTTTGTAAATATCTGATTTCGTATTTGTCTTTGTGGTAGTTTTTTTAATTCCCTTTTCATATGTTTTTGTAGGTTTTTTTGATTGAGTATGTGGCATCGTCAGAACTTTCCCTGTCTATCTGTTTTTTTGTTTGTTGTTGTTTGCCTCGTTGCAGTCTCTTTCTCACGTTCAGATTGCTTTCGGTGCATTTGCCATCGCTTCGCTGGGCTCACTGATCATTTTTGGCACCATTTTGGCCTATTTTTACTTGCATCAATTAGAAGAGGATGGCGGATGGGGTGCCTCTGTGATTTGATCCGAAAAGAAGACGACAAATTTGTACAATATGTACTTCATACAATACCACTGTCTCGTGCTTTTTCGTAGTGATGTGTATGTGTAAATCTTAACCAATTTTTCAGCTTTCGAATAAATTGAAATGAAATTTAGTCGATTTTTTCGATTTATGCAATTTAGTTGTTGAAACAAATTAAAAGTAGACAAGGGTTCTGTAAAATATATCGGAGTTTCATTTTGTTTATGCCTTTAACTCGAAAAGAACTTTAGGTTATAATGTGAGGTTTAAAATTATTTTTTTTTGCAGATTGCTTTCTTGGCCTTTATCTTTGTATTCTTTGCCAACGTTGTCATGTTTGCTACCATCTTCGGCATCTACAATTACTTTTATTCCACGGAAGAAATGGCACTTTTCTAATTTGTGCTGGGCGATAACTTTTTAATATTGTCCGACAAGTAGTGCTGTTCGGTTCGAGAATCTCGACTAAAGAAAATTCGCTTTTGTGTGTATAGAGAAAGTCCTGTTTGGAGCAGCACTACAACCAGACACGCATTCAATTTCGATGTGCACTCATTTAATTCAACAAAATGTTACATAACGTTTTTTTGATGGGGGCTTCGGTGGGGGGGATGGGTGGCGGTCAAATGGAGGCAACCCGTATCCAGAAAGAATTTTCGGGGGGGGGGGGGGAAATCGGAAATTTTTTGATTTCGGGGGAGGGAATTTTCTCCCTGGTCCGGATCTTTTTGTGACTCAAAAGGAAAATTCAGAATTTGGCTTCAAATCTTCCAATTTTTGCCGTCGTCTCCCTTGAAAAAAAAATCCAAACCTGTCGGCACCCAGACTCCATAAAAAAGTGAATTCTCACAAAAATTAGACTTAAATTTTAAATTTTCTCCCCGCCGGCGGCCTCTCTACACCGCCAAACCTCCTCCGCCACAAATAATATTGGATTCAGATGACGAAAGGATAGACTGTCCAATAATTGCGTTAAAAAAGATTTAAAATTTATCGCGATGTATTTACATATTTGGCAATCAGTTAATTAATGAAAGGTTTAGCAGAAACACCAAACAAGAAAATAGTCATTTAAAAGCTAACCGGCTCGTTTTGTTTAACGGTGGAAATTGAGAGCTAAAAGCGATTGAACAGACATGGAGCAAATTGGTCGACGAGATATCCAATTTAATTTCGAGGTTTTTTTTCGCCTTTTTTAAATTTTGGCTTATATCTTTAAGGCCTTTGTAACTAACCAATTGAACGGTCTAGCCCCGCGAGCGTTTCTTAATGCAGTGAACTATCCGATGTTTTTTGCGAACACACTCATTAAATTGGGCCATGACCCGTATCCGCTGAGCATGGGCAAACGATGGCTTTTCTTCGGCGATCTGGTCTACTTTCGACCCAACTTTTTCAAATATCGTCAGTTCGACAATCTAGGATTTTACAACATATGAATTGTTGTTCCATGGGTTTTCATCTAATTCGAAAGAGTCCTAAAAAGGGCGTATTCGGTGGAAGGAGGGCTTACAATTAGCTGGAAAAATTTTATGGCTGCCATGGTTTTGGGGTGCCGAGGTACGGACTCTCCTGATACGTGCCTGCGAGTACGGTGCCCGCGAACTTGTGTGCCACGGGCGTTGTTTGTGCAATTTTTCAAACTAACATTTGGCACTTAGTGATTGTTATTATTATTTCTTTCGTCCTTCCCAATTTCCATTCCCTAAATATTTGCTGATTGTTTAAGTTTTAAATGTGTGCCAGTCCCATGGTTATGCCACCCTTTACACGGGCTTTTGGGCCTATTTGGCCTACTTCCTCGTTAGTAACTTGTGCACATCTTTGGCCAAACTCGTAAGTATTGTACATTTTTTGACATTTTTTTATGACATATATTTCATTTCCAAAATATCAAGGCAGCTTAAAAATGTCCCATAAATTTCAGTACATGGGCAAGCATTACCCGGAAATCGGTGGCAACATCAATGACATTCTTCTGCAAATGCCAGATAAAACTTTGCGCGAGCTGAACACCCATCAGCTGATCCGTGTCAGAGTTTATGTTGCCGTAAGAGACACAATTGCATTGTCCATTGGACTGATCGCTGGTCGCCCCTTTTTTGTAAATTTTTAAAATTCGGGCCTCAATAGAAGGGTTCGGGCCTAACAAGCAAAATTCCGACATCTTGAAAATTCGTCAACATGCCAGAGATTTTTTGCCCTATAAACATCATTATATTATATTGAAAATTTCAGGGCGGGGGAGTGGGTTCCAAAAACTTAGCATTATTTTTAAATAAACGCACCAATGTGGAGTCGAATTTGCAGGGTGTTGAAATTTCGCTCTATCGGATTTTCGTTGGTGTCGGGTTTTCCGTCGGTCTTCTGCTGTTGCTAATCATTGTTCGACTGTTTATTGCCCCTTCGCGCTCCTTAGGTTATTATGGTTCGTCAGATTGCGCAGCATATTGGCAACGACGCCAAATATTTGCCCAACGACCTTCTTCAGCCCTTTCTTTGCATTGGCACCGAGGAGGGGCCAGCCGGGTTCTTTTCCGGCATCGTTCCCGAATTGGTCGGCTTGGTCTTCGTCGTGTGGGGCACTGCTTTGGTGGGCTCTGTCGTCGAACATGGCGTCAGATATTTGGTGAGAAGAAATGGGCGAGAGACAGCAGTGGAATGGGACGAAGAATGGACGATCAAACGGATTATAAGCCTTGGATTAAACTTTTCGATGGTTGGATTTCAATCGAAAACTCCAACACTGTAGTAAGGCATTATTACTAGATTTTATTTTACGAACAAGTGCATTCGTATTGGCACCGGAGAAGTGATTTCTATAAGGGGAAATACGATAGTGATGGAATCATTATTTCTTGAATACCGATTACATTTGTTTTCCCCCACTTCCATCTCTCATTTTTGCATTTTTTTTTTCCTTTTCCTGACACCTTTTTTCAGGAAAGGGACCAAGACATGGAGGACAATCAGACCGTCTCGTTGTTCGCCAACATCCGTAATTGCTGTAACATGCTGACCAGTTGGATGCTTCATGTATGGCGCTATCCTTTCGTCGTTGTGTCCACAGTGATGGCCGTCACTGGGTCAGGGTCAGTAAATGCTTCGGTGTTTTTAATTATTGTTTTAGACCAATACATTGGTAGATGAAGGACCAAGATAAACAAAGATATAATAACAATATATTTTTGTACCCATCCAATTTTAATTATTGGTTGGTCCGGCCTCTATGTGACTCTCATCGCTTCTTTGTTTAGTCTCACCGTTTCCGAAACGATGCCATTCTCACCATCGTCCACCCATTGGACGGATGTCTATGAGTATTTGTTGCCCTATGAGCTCATGCGCGGCGCAAATTTAATTTTCCGTACCCAACGAGGACCCGTCACCATGGGCGCGGACGGCAAGCTGTACTCGAGCAAAACGCTCTCTATTTAGACAAATGGCGAAAGGAACGGGTCAATCAATTGCGTTTTACCCAGCCGCGTGCCGTCAGAAAAAATTTATGTTTATAAAATAAGAAAAAAATTCCACAGGTCTCACGTTCCATAAGAGACTGGTCAGATGACTTGTGTCACTTAATCATATTCATCTGTCCCAATCTGTCTATTAAATTATTTATATTTTGCTATCCATTTAATATTTTTATTCTTTAATTAATGCGTTAATTTTTTTTTTATTAATTATATTTATAATTATTGTTAATTTACATATATAATTAGTCAAATAATTATTCTCCATCCTGACCTTTTTGGGGTCAGGACTTTCATTTTTCGGCATCCGTGCCATCCCCGATATATAGCAGTTAAATTTAACATTAACTTCGTATTCAATAAAATTAGGTGTTTTAATTCGTTAAGGGATTCATTGAAAAGCGTTAAAATAAATTTCCATAGCAAAACTCATATTATCTCATTTTGACAAATGAGGCACTTTTGTTCTATCAGAAATATTTGACTTTGAATTTAAAGCACAAATATTATTATAACAATTTTATAAACGTTAAAAATATTGGTCATGACTATGGTTTCTTTTTTTACCATCTCTCACAAATCAGAGTTAATGGGCGTCATTGTCATATGAGCTTCTGAAAACCCTTATCAAGAAAATTTCGTGGCGGAAATTGGTTAAAGATTAAAACAATGGGCTAAAAAAGGGTTTGGGAGAAAGTGGCCCGCTGAAAGATACGAGTGGGTAAGGTTTAAAAGCCTTCTTCAAAAATAAAGACTGATCAAATTTTCAGATAAATTTCGCATACATTTTTGGGATTTTGGACCTAAACGAGTTTTCAGATCTGCTGGTTACATCCCTGGTACAAATCTGCGCTTCCGGTCCGGGTGGTCGATATGCTCTATCTACCAATATCTGTAAAATTGATACGACGAATCAACGCGGCTTAGTAAAATCTAATGATTTGGAACAAGATTGCATTCTTTTTCCTTTTGTCCTCAAGATTCTCTTAAACAACGGCCGTTTCTTTTCTTTGTACATCGGTTCCATACCCATGCCATGCCATTGATGAGATTCCTTTTTTAATAATTTTCATGAATTAATTCATTCACAAAAGTAATTACCGTTTTGTATTCATTTGCCCATTGTATTTATCTAAAAAATGTTAATACATATTCATACATGGTACTGCATAATCAAGCATTTTTGAGGAAATTAAATTTCAAATTTTTAATCATAAGACAATATATTTCAGTGGGACAACCTTTTCTGTTATTCTTTCTCGGCAAATTTTTGTCTATATTTGAATAAAGTATTTTTACTAATGTTCAGTATTTTACTTATTTTGGCATCACTCAGTTCGGGATGTTTTCTCTTCATTTTAAAATATTTTTTAACGAATTTAATTTGGTCTGATTCAGTGTAAGTTTTCCTTTCTAAATTCGAATGTTCAATTATTGAGTGCAGACCAGCAGCAGTAGTGGGGCGCTAGCAGATCCCGGTTTCCCCTAACTTTTTTGAAAGCCACTGAATTCGAATTTTATTTAAATGAAATGTTTTCAGATGCCCTATTCTAATCCTGGAGTACACCTCCTAAACCCAATTCTGTTTTCCAATGATAAATTGTTTCGTGGTGAACGCCCAGCTGTTTGGCAATTTGTTCGGCACTTTCTTTTCGAGTCGACTGATTGCTCTTTATTTGTTCAAATTTCTGAATCAATTCCATTTTCTGTTCCTTGGAAAAAGTGTGATTTTCTAAAAGGAAGAAAAATAAAATTGTCATAATTTATTGTAGAAATAAAATTACGAGTTAAATTATATTTCCGTTTCCAAACACCAAAAGTGGGGAACGGAATTTCCAATTGTTTTGCAATGTCTTCATCTTTGACATTGGGCGCACTTTTCTTAATGTCACAATATCTTCTTATCAATGCCATTTTTTCTTCAGCAGAATAACGCCGATTTATCTTTACTAAAATTTGATTTGTTTTTTTTGTCCTCAATTACAAAATAACATAAAGGGGTGTCGCGACATTTGCGCCCCCGACATTTGCGCCCCGACTTTTGCGCCCCCGACATTTGCGCCCTCCAGCCAGAACGACATTTGCGCTCCCGACATTTGCTCCCCGACTTTTGCGCCCCAGATATTTGCGCTCCCGACATTTGCTCCCCGACTTTTGCGCCCCAGATATTTGCGCCCCCGACATTTGCGCCCATGACTTTTGGGTCCTGTCCTATTTTTCACAGTCAGTCAAAAAAATCAATTAATGTACGGGGGCGCAAATGTCGTTTTCTCTGGAGGGCGCAATTGTCGGGGGCGCAAATGTCGGGGGCGCAAATGTCGGGGGCGCAAATGTCGGGGGCGCAAATGTCGGGGGCGCAAATGTCGGTTAACGACATAAAGGTACTTTTCCGGTTATGTAAACGATGCGCAGAATTACAGAAAATATTGACAACAATCAGATGATTAATTATTGTTTATCCCATTGGTACTCCCTTTTTTGCATAAATTAATCATAAAACTCACATTATGCCCCTTTAACCTCCGATTGAAATAAATGAGCCTGAATTTAGTCATCCTTTTTCATAAATCTCTGAAAGCCTGGAACTGATCCACTTTGAAAGATATTTTATGTCTCAATTATGGCATTTGTGCCTTCAAAAAATTTGTGCATTGTTTTTGCAATATATGCGCCCGTTGTTACTTTTTTTTTAATTCCAAAATTTGGCCACAATTGAAAAGTATTAAATATTATAATTTTGTTTCTTTTTCCCCTACCGTTCATTCCTAATTCTCTTTTCCATTTATAAATTGTGCGACGATTTGTGTTCAACATTTTTGCAATTTGTGCTTCTATTTGACTCACTGTTCGATCGTTGCCTTCGGCATTTTTAATTTCATTTTTTATTCGAAAGAATTTATTCACAATAAATGCCTTTCTTTCATTTTGTTCCTTTGCCTCTTTATCGGTTGATGAATCGGCTTCCTCTACCGAATTCGAATGTTGTTGTCTATTTAATTCTTCGAAATCCTCGTCCCACTTTTGTTCGATATTTTGTCTTAATCCATTCGACATTTCGTCCCTTCGTTCGGCTATCGATGCATCAAAATGCTCATCTTTTGGTGTTAATTTATATTGTTCCATTTTTATTTCTGCCATTCCATCAAACATTTGCTGCTGCTCACCATCGAAGAATGGTTCGTCCTTTACAAATGATTCCATTTTTGGTTCCCTTTTTATTGTTTTATTGGTCCAATTTTCAGTTTCAATTTCTTCCTTTTTTATCAAATTATCATTTCCAATTCGTCGTCCATCGAATGCCTTTGGGTCGCCCCTCCGGCGCCGTTTTCCTCCTCCTCCGTGCCGTTGTTTGCTTTGCCCATTTCCCCCATTAAATGCCATTTCCTGCCGACTATTTAATAGCGATTTGTATGCCGAATTTTGTCCATTGTTCCATAATTCGCCAAAAATATCCGAATCACTTTCATCAAATGTCGCTTTTGTTGACAAATCGCACAGAAAAACAAAGGAAATTGAAAAATTAATGAAAAAATTTTGTGATAATTTCATAAAATGTACTGTCAAATACAAGAAATAGGAGAGCAATATTAATAATTGTTAGCAAAATGGTCATTTTTGCGAAAAACTTTCGTATTCGTTTTACTTTAAGCGCCAGCAGACAAATTTAATTAGTTAAATTCTTACAAAGAATTAAGGAACAAATGGAAAGATTTGGCACTAATTAATGCTTCAAGGTTCAGAGTCTCGGAAAATTCTCAATCTCGAACTTTTCATTGGACCGATTTATGTCGATTTCGTGCTGAACTACACCGAAAAACTTCCGAATATCCAAATTTCTTCTAAATTTTAAATTTGCAAAAGTGGAGGTAAAGACGAAAGTATAACAAAAATAATATTATTTACTTTATTTTTCAAAATGGAATATACAAAATTTATACACTTTATACGACTAAAACCAGCAATATGTATAATATTGTATCATTTTCTTCTCCGACCCCCGAAAAATCCACCGAATGGGTTTGCCGCACTACCATTTCCGACACCAAACATTTCATCCAAATTGATCGGATAGTACTGAAAATTAAAATGAGTGATTAAGCATTTTTAAAATTTGATTGCTCAATTAAATATTTTTATGCCTTTTCACTGCCAATGGACACTGGACCAGGCTGAAAAAGGTTTTGGCATTGAACCGTCTCATTGGCTACCAGCAACAGAACACTCACCAACGACACCAACAGTGACAAAAATGAGACCATAATTAGCAAATAAATAATCGGTGACTCTAAAGATATTAGATTTTGGAATGATATCATGAATTTAGGACTTGATAGTCTAACTAAAAATATTATGGCCCAAAATATTAAATAAAAAAACTGAATTGTCTCAGATTGAGTTGATGCGAACGGAAGTAAAAAAAAGTTTTGTATTCATTGGACACGACGGTAAATGTTTCATGCTCATTTTATAGTGTCAGCTGTCCAACTATTACAATAAATAACTTCGATTTCTGCCAACTCGTTAATAAAATGATTGATGGCAAAATTAATTACCATTTTTTTGAAATAGGCTATTTGAGTATGGCCGTTTAGTTTGACAGATTAGTTTAGGGCCCTTCTTTGTCAACTAAAGTATGTATTGTAGTTTGGTAATTTTACGTAAATAAAATTCATCTCTTTTAACCACTTATTTTTAGCTTTTTCTACAAATTAAAACCTAATAAAAAGTTTTCCCAGTCATAATTAAAATTATTTTAAAAATATCGATTAAAAAAGTTAGGACTGAATTTTTCGCATTTATTTATCACGTAAATTTATGGCCGAGGCTGAGAAAGGGCTGAGACATTACACTTCAACTTTGAACTTTTTACATTTTGTTAATAAAGTCCAGCGAATAATTATTCATTTTGTGTTTTAATTTGGTAAATTGAACTGATCACAATGTCGGTAAATTGGCAAGCAAATTGTTGAAATAAAAAAAAAGAATGCTTTTTCAATTGCCTTAAGTTGGCCAAAATCACAAAATCTATTAATTTTATAATTATATCACCGTTTTCTTTTTGATCTTTCTTTTCATAATCAATTTAATTTACTTTCCAATCCACAAAAAATGCCGGCCATCAAAATATTTTCGCAACTGCGATTTGCGACAAAAAAGGCGAACGGATGATCAGCAATAAATTTAACGACCCAATTTGAGCGGCTATTTCTGGCATTTATGCTTGTAACGCCCTCTTCGTCAATCTAAAAATGCAAAACAATTAATAATTTTAATGTCTAAATTTAATAAATATGTAAAATAATTAATACCTCCAAAATTGCCTTTTGCACAATTTGGCTGATATTTATGTTCGACAGTGCGTGATGTGTAATTTTGCCAAATTGTGCTTTGTCGCCAAATGCCTGAACAATGCCCAAGCTTCGCAACGGCTCTTTCAAATAATGTTCGGATTCCAATTTAAACTTTGGCATGTTCACCTGATAAAATTCGAAAACTTAGAATCTCGAAAACATTAAAGTCAATAAAAAAACCAATTAATTTAATCTTATTGATGTAATATAACTGAATGCTTCTCAAATACGGAATTATTTAAAGACTTTACTTCCTATTTAAAGCATCAGAGACTCGTGTTTTTAACTGTTTGCTTTCTTGAGGAGAGGGCTCTATTTCCAATTCTTTTTTAAAAAAAGTTTAGCACCAGCTAAGGGGCTCGTTTAAGTTTTGTTAAATTTTTAATTTCATTTTTTTTCGAATAAAATAAACTTTTCCTCTAATTGAACCCCAGGGTAGTCCGAATCGAAAGCTACCTTCAAGCTGAAAAACGATGCATAAGATGGTTCGAAAGGCCAAATCAATGCCAAAAGGCAAAAACCGCATATTTTGGCAGGACAATATATTTTTGGAGAAATTTCAATAATTTAACTAAAACGAGATGCTATTGGCACTTTGTTAAGATAATTTACAATAATTTTTTTCATATTTCACATGCCATTCAAACATCTGTTCAGCTTAAATAATAATATAATTGTTAGAATGCACTTAACTAACATAAATTTCTGTTCCTGAACATTGACGGACAAAATTGTGCAACAAATTGCCGGTCAATTTGAGCAGCAATTGGGACAGACCGAAAGTTTGGCGCGGCAAAGCGACAAACAAAGACAATTCAGCGCCAGAAAGTGGGATGCCAAGCAATTGAAACTAAATAGACATTGGATGAGATTGGGACCCGCCAGCAATCCCGGCTTCGCGGTTCCGCTCGGCAATCCCCTGTCCCGGCAAATTTGACCGTGATAACAGGGTTTCGTGTTTGTAAGAAAGTTTTTGATTTTTCGAAGCAATTTTTATGGCTGAAAGAAAATTAAAAGAAGCCGAATATTTATTTCGAATTTCTTCAGAGTAATCCGGAAACCCAGTAAAACCGGGTTATTAATTCGGTCTGTACAATTTCGAAATCTTGACGAACTTTGCCATTTTTTTTTTCTTAATGTGACTCTAATTGGAACTTTTTCTAATTAAAATGAATAAATTAACAGACACAAACTGACATCAACATTTTCGAAATAGTCGAATATTCCAACACTGTGCAGCATATTAATCTGTAAATTGGAAATATTAAACGGATAACATATATCTGTCTTTTTTTCAATTCTAAATCCAGTAATTTTCACATCTTTATGAAGCGTTTCCGACATGTAAAACCGAATTGGATGAACACATGTTGTGTAAAACTCGACGGGCCATTTGGTCTTCAAATAAATGGCATTGACGAGAAGCATGCTTTAGAAAGAAATATTGCATTTTCTTAAATTAACTTATTTAGATTTGAATTAACAAACTTTGTAAATTTTCCAATTGTTTCAGGTCGAATCAAATTTTGCACATTTCTTCTTGTTAAATACTCAAACAGCTTGTTTATCATCTGAATTAAGTCCCAATTTATTAATTATTGATATTTGCCTTATAATACAAAATTTTTAAGCCATATTTATAGTTTATTTAAAACCGCCTTTTTGGTCGAATTTTCAAATTTTTTAAAGCATTTTGTGAATCGATAAAAACAAGCTTTATAGGGTTTTAGTGACGCTGACCATGATAAGAACTTCATTTTGGCCAATTCCGAACCCCGGAACCGAACCAACTAAAATTCGAAAATTTCAAAAAAAAATAAAACAAGAGAAAACTTCCTTGGGTGATTAAAGTGATTTATAAAAAAATATTGATAATTTTAGATTTTCGATACCAATGTCTCTGTACGGGGTTGGAATTGGTCAAAATGAAGGTCGGATTCATGATCAGTGAATCGATGTACATAAATTGTGTCCCCGTTAAATTTATTAAAAAATGATGATTTTATTAAATAACTGGTGCCATGCTGTGACCGGCGCCGAACTCCACCAATTCGAGATTATTTGTGCCAAAATGAGTGTCAACAAACAGTCTGAACTCATTTTGTACGCCAAAAGCTTCCTTGATGAATATTTTGTTGACCAATTCTAATGAGCAGCTTAACTTGTAAGTCAATAAAGTTTGCAGAAGCTGATGAGTGTACAAATGAAGTTGAGCAGCAATTATATCTATTTTTTTTAAATAAATTATCATTTATAAATTAATGCTAATTTAATATTTATTAGATTAATCTTTAACAATGGGTTAAGCCGGGAGCCTTCAGGGCAGAAAAATTCGAGGATCGCAAACGGATTAACTATGTATACTGCTCGCTAACTGCATATTTGGCTAACTAAATGCGCTGAAAAACTCAAAATTGGCATCTTTTTTGAACGAGACCAAAATTGTTGGGCCTGGGGTTTAACCCAACTTTAACACTAAAAAAGTACTATTAATTATAAATTCAAAAAAAAAATAATTTTGCAAAACCATTAGCCAACAATTTGCGAATTTCGCGCTCCGTTTCGCCCTGTGCCCCGCCGTGGACCATTGAAAGAACAATGGACACGCAGCTTGGTGAAGTCACAAACGAGCAGTTGGAGTGGGCTTTTCGCCACATCAAAGTGCGCAACAATTTCAGTGCAAAATCCGCCTGAACTTCGCAAATGCCACGATGAAAGGCATACGACGGAGGGCACGGCATTTTGGCAGTGCTTCTTCTTTAAGCCAGAAGGTTTTTTTTAAGAATTAGGTATTAATATTTCAGTGCATTTTTAGTTAAAATCTTAAAAGTTTTATTTCAATTGTTACCTTTTAGAATATGTAATTGTATTTGTTTAACATATTCGCTTATTAATCATTTCTGTTGACAAAGCATTTGATTTGGCTGTGCCATTTTGTACATGCAAATGCCAAATTCTGTGAGACAGCGTTAATAAGCGGAAAATGAGTGCAAATTGAAATTAATGCTTTGTCTCCTTTTTCAATGAATCACTTTGTGTAATTAATTATTTTTTCAAAAATGCGTTGGAATGATAAGGTAATCGTTTTGTTGACAAGTTTCACGAAACACCTCTTCTGAAAATAATAAAAAAGGGAATTCAAGTCGAAAATCAATCTCAAATAATTCAGGATCTCAATTCCTGCTACAAGGGTGGCTTTATTAGAGGGGGGGTTCAGGTGGAGGAAAATTTTCCAATAATGCGCTCAATTCGATTTAATCATAACATTGTTAATTTGATTCCCCTATATTCAATTAAAAATATTTTTTGTGCAGAAATACTTTACACTTTATGGAAATGCTTTATGTAAATATTTCTAAAATAATCATTTACCTTAACATTTGCAGCATTAATCTGCTGTCAATTTCGCCTTTGTACATATGTATATTCATTTATACGTCATCCCAAACATATAATAATAATAATAATAATAATAATAATTGTTCATTCATTCATTTGCTTTATCGCCGCATTTTTTTATTTGATGCCTATTTTAATTATGAGTGTATTGAATTTTGGGTTCACCCTTACCACCGACGCAAATGCCATTTGCAATGAATGGGGTGGGATTTTCTACATTACGAATTTTTCTGCACATTCTTTTAAAGATTCTGATGGGTCAAAGACGACTTTGTCTGTTTATCATAAATTTAATTATTTTTTATTTGGAATTGTTTAAAATAACGACAAATGCTGGTTCTGCTAACCATGCTAAACAAGAAGCTTTTGTTGGATTATTGGACAAGTTTGAATTAACAAAACAACCAATTTTTGTGAAGAAAGAGGAGCCAATTGAAGAGCAAAAAGATGAATTTAAAAATGATCAAAAAGCGATAAAAGTCCCAAAAAATGCCCTTTTTGTGAAGAAAGAGGAGCCAATTGAGGAGCAACTAAACAAATTAGAAACTGATCAGCAAATACCTAATGGAAGTTCTGTAGAGGAAAATTCGTCTGAACTCGAATCAGAATCACAGTTGGACCATAAAAATAGTAAAATGCTTAGAAACTCATTTAAATAATTGTTGAATTTAGAAAAGAAAAGCCAAGTGTCAATTAGTGAACGCGAAGAAAAGAGATCGATCATTAACAAATTTTATGAATTAAAAAACCGCATAAAAATGAAAAATCATCGCCTAAAGAATGAAACCATTGAAATAGCGGTTGCCAAAAAATTGGGCACATCGCGCAAAGGAATTTATCGATGGAAAAATGAACTGGGCATTTCCAGTGAGTGTCCAAGTGCCGGAAAGGGTATTTTTATTGTTGCTTTTGTTGTCACTAACTTAATCCTTTGAAATTTAACATTCATTAAAATTCAAATTTTATTGCACTTCAGAGAGAAATAATTATTCTGAAGAGGAAAAATTGACACTTTTGCAGGAATATAATCGAATCAAAAAAACAAACCCGGGTCATGGACATGACGAAATCGCTGATATGTTGAAAATTGGTAGAACCACTTTAAGAAGATGGAGAAAAAAGTTTGAGGGCGCTTCCGCAGACAATCCAATGCCTTTAGGTCTTTAAGCGGCTTACACTCTCGACCACAAAAGGAGCTAACATAAAACCATTTTATGCCGATGAAATTTAGCTAATTTATATCTTTGAAATCAGATAATGTAAAAATGAGAGAGTAAAAGCTGACCCAACAAAAAAAAGCTAAGGAAAAAATAAAAAAAACATTCGAAGTTTTAAAAACATAAATATTTGAATTTGATTAATAAGCATTTGATCACTCAGAATTTTTACCAACTGAAGTTTCGCAAGATACCAAATTGTAGAATTTGGTTGGCAAATAAAATGAGCTTTGCTTTTTTTTATTATTTAAATTTTATGGTCATGTAAATTCAAATATGACAAGCAAATGAAATTTAAATGCTAACAAATAAAAATAATTTGTCCCTTCAGCGGGCAATCGGTATTCCGGCGAAGCACAATTGGACATGGTGAAGCAGTACAACAACATCAAGGGACTGCATCCGGAGATTAGGGATGTGGACATTGCTGCAATGTTGCGAATTTCAATATCCAGCCTAAAAACATGGAGGTTGAAATTCAAAAATCTTTCACAAAGTCCGAAAGATTGAAGTATCCTTTTTTTTATCGAACATTATTCAGCAGAGTACTGACTTTTCCAATTACCGTATTTTCTCTGCCGCCGCCCCCCTCCAATTGCCCCCCCCCCCCCGTCGAGGGAATATTGGAAAATAGCCGTCCCCCTCCAATTGCCGACCCCCTCAAATTCCCCCCCCCCCCCTTGAAGGGTTAAAATTTTTAAAATTTTTTTGAGATTCTAACTGGGCCAAGCAGAAGTATATTTCGGGTTTATATTGGGTTAGTAAAGGGAAAACAAATTGTTTGAATCTCCAATTATGGGACCCTGTTCACATATGCTTGTTTATGCGTTATATGCCAATGTTTATCATAATGACATGGAACACACACAGCGTGAAATCTTTAGTTGGATAAAATTGTTTTTTCTTTCAGCGATTAGCGGCGTTATCCATCGAATTCGATTTTTTGGTGCTTGTAAAAGTTTGTTTCCATTGTGGCTGATCCTTTTCGAATATTCTTATTAAAGGTTAGGTATACATAAAAAAAAGAAAAAATCCCTTTCCTTTTTGCCCAGAAGATTGATTCATTCGCGGTTAAAAGAGTGGTCGTTTCTTTTCTTGGTACATCGGTTCCATTCCCATGCCATGCCTTTGAGCGTCCTTTTTATATATTTGCGATTTAATTTTGTTTATACAATTCTAATTTGTAAAAAGCTTACTTTAATTTACTACTTTCGGATTCTTCAATGTATTCGTCTTAAATTTTTAAATTGAAAAATGAAAAATATATTTTCACTAATTTAACCTTTCCCTTTTTTATTTAGCTTTGTGAATTTTTGTTTCCAATTTCTTAAAGCTGAATCACTGATTTTCAGCATTTTGCTTATTTTCAGATCACTCAGTTTGGGATGCTTTCTCTTCAGTTCGTAATATTCCTCCACGAATTTATTTTGTTCCGATTCATTGTAAGATTTCTTTTCTAAAGAAATTAAATGCAATTACTTTTGCTAAAAGTACAACAAAAAGTAAGAAAAGTGCACAACACAGTCGTGAAAAGTTTGGGTTAATTTTTTGGGTCGGGCAATTAAAATTCCTAATTCTACTTCAGTCTATAAATAAATTCAGAGTAGTGTAGACAGCGGCCGGTTTTAAATTGGGGGTCCCGGTTTTCAGTTAGGCCATTTATTCGACCCCCGGGTTTCAGTTAGGCCATTTATTCGACCCCCGGTTTTCGGTTTTTGGTCGACCCCTGGTGCCAATTGTCTTACGGCAAGTTTAAAACATTCTTTAGGTTTTTTTTCAAAAAATTTCCTCCTTAAGGGTGCATTTTTTCACTTTTCAAACCAAAACCGGGAACCGGTCCCCCGGTTTTGGTTAGGTCGGTTTTCCGACTCCCGAGTTTTCGGTTCGGTTAACCGAACGCCGCCCACCCTTTTAGCTAAAGTTGGTGAGCGGAATTTTGTACATTTTTACCTCGTCCGCCGAATTTTATTTTCCAATTATAAATTGTTTGAAGGTGAACGCCCAGCTTTTGGGCGATTTGTTCGGCCTTTTTTCTTGAAACAGGCTTGTTGCCCTTCATTTGTAAAAATTTCTTAACCATTTCCATTTTCTGTTGCTCGGAAAAAGTGCGCTTTTCTAAAAGGGTGAGAAACCAAAGAAAAATCTATAATTTAAATTAGAGACCGGACAGAGAGTCGGTCGGTCGGAAAAAAACCGAAATCGAAAAAAACAACAAAAATTGTCGGGTCGGTTTTTTCGGTTTTTTTAAATTTTGGATTTTTTTTACAAAACAAAATACACTGGCAGAAAAAAGTCTTGGTACATAGAATGAAAGTGTAAATTTTGTGAAAATTCAAAGGGTAAAAATCGTTCAAAAAAATAGTTTGCCAACTAAGTTTAGAAAAATAATATTATAAATACCATTTAAAATTTTTAGAATTTATCCAAATTCATCAAGAAATTGACGAAGCAAAGATACTACCCAAAATTTGGCCGGAAAAAAGTCTTGGTACAAAATTTTAATCAACAAAAACTCAATATTTTATGGGACCATAAATCTGAAAAAATTCATGAGAATATAACTTTTGATACTGATCAAAAAAGGTAATTGCCCCAAGTTGATCAGACATCTCCTTCATGGAGATCCGGATTCCGGAACCCCCAAAACCCAGCCAAAACGGGCAAATTTCCGGAAAAAATTCCGGAGGGCCTGGAAATTTTAATATTGAGTTTTTGTTGATTAAAATTTTGTACCAAGACTTTTTTCCGGCCAAATTTTGGGTAGTATCTTTGCTTCGTCAATTTCTTGATGAATTTGGATAAATTCTAAAAATTTTAAACGGTATTTATAAGAACAAATATTATTGTCTAAACTTAGTCGGCAACTATTTTGAACGATTTTTACCCTTTGAATTTTCACAAAATTTACATTTTCATTCTATGTGCCAAGACTTTTTTCTGCCAGTGTATAACGATTTTTATTAAATGCAAAATGATTAATCTGTATTTACAATTTTTCTCGTCAGGTTTTTCTGTCTAAAACCGAAACCGTAAATCGCAAAAAACTCAAAAAAACCGACCGGTCCGATCAAAATCAAATAAATTACGAGTTAAATCCAAATTTCGTTTCCAAACACCAAGAGTGGGGAGCGGAATTTCTAATTGTTTTGCAATGTCTTCATCTTTGACATTGGGCGCACTTTTCTTAATGTCACAATATTTTTTTAGCAATGCCATTTTTTCTTCAGCAGAATAATGGCGTTGTTTCTTTTCTAAATATTTAAAAATTTGCTTGTTTAATAATGAATAATTAAAATTATTTTTTAACGAATATTACAGGGTGCGGTTCATGGACACTTAATTTTTGCCATAACTTTTTTTTTTAACTAGAGATATCGATAAACAAAAATGCATTACAAACTCTTCTTTGGATCAATCATTCTAAACATTCTTAGTATCATTCGAAAGTTCTAGGTGTGCTCTATTATTTAAAAACAAAACAAATAGTTGAGTTTCAAAAAAGTTATGGTAAAAGATTGAGAAAAACGGATTTGCCCAAATTTCTTTACTTTTGAAGGCATAACTTTTTGTATAAATCGGATTAAATTTTTTGCTTTAAAGCACACTAATAGAGAACACTTAGATCTTTTGTATGGTACCAAGTAGGCTTAATTTCGTTGGTTGTAAGAAGAATTATGCCCCCCAAAAACCATGATTCAGAAAATTTGTGTTTGAAAATGGATTTTTGACATCTCAGCACCCATCATACTTACTCAGTTTAACCTTTAAAATTATTTTTTCGGGCTTTTGGTAGATCAATGTTTTTGAAGCCGCATAATTTGCGCGCATTTTTTTGTAATTACATTTAAACCCTACTGCTGCTTGACGGATCAAATTTGTGTCTCCAACGGTAAATTGTCACGCGTTTGACATCAAATCTTTTGGCAATTGCCCTGTCAATTTCTTTAGATGAAATTGATGGATGTTTTAAGCGAATATTTGTTTTAAATCTCAACAATTCCTCAATGATTTTGCGCTTTTTATTTTCTGAGAATGGCGCGCGAATTGGCTCTAAATTAAAAATAAATGAAAAAATGAATTTGTTTTTTGTGTCTTTTCCCTTACCGTTCATGCCCAATTCTTTTTTCCATTTGTAAATTGAAAAGCGACTTGTGCCCAACATTTTTGCAACTTCTGTTTCAATTTGGCCCATTGTTCGATCATTGCCTTCGGCATTTTTTAATTCATTTTTCAGTCTGTAAAATTTATTTAAAACAAATGCCTTTCTTTCTTTTTGTTCTTTTGTTATTTTTCGTTTATTTTCTAAAATGCATAAAAATTAGCAAAAAATTTTTGTATTTTAATTTATATTTTTGACTTTTTTGTTCGCCCAAATATTCTTCTTCATCAGCTGATGACAATAATTGTTCATTGTCGTCCTCTTCTGACGAATTCGAACATTGTTCCCCGCTTAATTCCCAGCTGTTGTCCTCCTCTTGGCCATCTTCTTCTTCCGTTTCGAAATCCTCGTCCGAGCTTTGTTCGACTTTTGGTCTTAATTTATATTGTTCCATTTTTATTTCTGCCATTCCATCAAACATTTGCTGCTGCTCACCATCGACGAATGGTTCGTCCTTTACAAATGATTCCATTTTTGGTTCCCTTTTTATTGTTTTATTGGTCCAATTTTCAGTTTCAATTTCTTCCTTTTTTATCAAATTATCATTTCCAATTCGTCGTCCATCGAATGCCTTTGGGTCGCCCCTCCGGCGCCGTTCTCCTCCTTCCCCGTGCCGTTGTTTGCCTTGTCCATTTTCTCCATTAAATGCCATTTCCTGTCGACTATTTAGTGGCGATTTGGCTGTCGAATTTTGTTCTTTATTCCATAATTCGCCAAAAATATCCAAATTACTTTCATCAAATGTCGCTTTTGTTGACAAATCGCACAGAAAAACAAAGGAAATTGAAAAATAAATGAAAAAATTCTGTGATAATTTCATATTTCTAAATATTATATTTATAAGCATTAATATATTTTTTTGTATAAAAAGCTAAATATTATTTGCAAATAATATTGCATAGGTATTGCCAGCAATTAAATAGTTATTTTTTGAGATGAAAATCAATCATTGAGAGGTGGAAGAGCATGTGCATCAGGGGTGCACGCAATTGCGGATTGCGTTTGCGGATTGCGTGTGATTGCGTGCTTTTTGGCGGTTGCGTATTGCGTTTGCGTAAAATCGTCATTTTGACGCAATTTTTACGCATTTTTTAATAGAGCCCCCCCCCCTAATATTTTGAAAAAAAATGTAGGTCTGAGTACAAATAGGAATTGGAAAATGGAATTTGCCCTTGTAAGGATGGCCTATTGGTTAGTGCTACAGATTACTAGAGATGCTCGAGAGTCTCGGTCTCGGGTCTCGACTCGAGACTTTTCTCGGTTTTTTTGGGGTCTCGGTCTCGGTCTTTTAGTCTCGGAAAACGAGACTTTTTTTGCACCCCTAAAGATTGGATCTTGAACGAACTTTTTTAGAAATTTTCGATAAAAATAAAAAATTATTATTGGGAAAATTGGAAATTGTTTGAATTATTATTTTTTGTTAAGAGTAACTAATAGTGTCCCACTGGCCTATTGGTTAGTGCGTTTGGTTCCACTTGCATTGGTTTTGGTTCGAGTTCCGGAAGTGGCAAGTTATTTTTCTTATTTTATTTTTCTTTTAATTCAATGAAATATTCGTGTAAGGTCATCTGACCGACGGTAAAGTTGGTGTAAATTTCTTATTGTCATCAGATGGCTCTATGCTTTTAGAAGCTAGATATAAGCAGACTCAAAAAGATTAATTATCGTAAAGAAAATTACAATTTTCAAACCGATTAATTTTACCTTCATTTCCTTTAAAATGTCTCTATTTTTCATAAATTTTCCTCGTGGCGACTAGCGGCACCGCCAAAACCCCGCCAAAAAGTGTGTTTGCAGTGAAAATAAGACGCGAAAACCGAATA